>RJWJ010008268.1:0-54106 GCA_004363605.1 Indri indri | reverse complement strand
TAAATCAAGGGTTTGAAACTCGGTTGATTCCCAGTAAATGACAGTTATTATTATCTCATTGTGCAGGGGCTAGTCTACTTCTGGGTAGCTCATGGCTCACAAGCTTATTTCAGCAAAGATCCATCATTTCACAGACATCTCCTCTTCTGTCTCTGCTCTTTTGTTTTAGATGCCTCTGGATAGCTGACCTGCAGCCTCTCGGGGTGCAGACAGAGGGCCTGTCATTTTGGGTGGCTAGAATGCATGGAACTGGGATGAGCTGACTCACACCAGGGGCCTGTGCGTCTCAGATGTGCTTTCCAGTTTCCGAATGGTCTAGCCAGCATTGTGTCCTGCATGGTCGATGCAGACGACCAGGAGGAAACAGTCTTGTGGTTGTTTCTGGGACTTAATAGGAATTCTAAGCAAGAATGGGAAGGATTTATCATTCTTTTATAGACCAGGAAACTGATGCTTATTGTGGTCATGACTTGAGCTGTTTTGAATGCCCAGGTACCTTTTTATTCCTGAACGTAACATTTCCTGACATATAGGTATCCTGGGGGTGGAACTTTCTGTGCCTCTTGGTCTGAAGGTGGTGGTATGTCTCCCATCTTTGAACGAGTTGCTTTTGGAGTGGGTTAGACTCCTCTCCTGCGACACTGGTCTTTGAGTTCGGAAAGGACAGGTAACCTCACAGTTACCTGTTCGTGAATGTGCTGTACAGCTAAGGCCAAAGTCGCTCTTACTATTCCTGTGTAGGCCTGCTAGCATCGCTGTCTTATATGCCCTAATCTACCTGTCCTTCCAGGCAGCCACCTTACCAACCTTTAATTCAACAAATATTTCTAACAGACACCACCGCGGTGTCATGCTCTGTGGGAAACACTGTGTTTTAGTTACAGAAAAAGAAAGGCAAAAGAGTTAATGAATACTCAGCAGCATAATCGAGAAAAACATCTCTAAGCCAACATCCTAATGTCAGGGGAATAGTAGGATAACTTTGTGATATAAAGGGGCTGACAGATGGGAAAAAGGACATAACTTGGAAATTAATCTTGCCATTCTTCCCTTTAAGAAGCAAAGAGACTCGGGGGGGGGAGGGGCAGTAAGGGCAACATACGTAACCTAAACATCTGTACCCCCATAATATGCTGAAATAAAAAAAAAAAAAGAAGCAAAGAGGTGAGTCACTTAAAAAAAAAAAACCTTGAATAGGTATTAAAAGTACTCTGATAAATATTATATTTGTGTTTAAATACAAATGTATTTAAATCATATTTTATATTTCCCCCAAAGCAGTGTTTTCAAAAGACTCTCCTCTACAGCAGCACTTTTCAGAAAAGTTTAACTCCAGCTCAGTAAAAAATGCATTTTTTTATCATGACCTAGATACACATTTCTATGTGTGTGTATGAAATTAATTTCAACACTTTAACTCACTGCTTTCCCTATGTGATGATATTTTCTCTTCTATTTATTTTTTTAATTCTAGTCTTAGCCCATTGTATGAGTTTCATAAGCTACTCATGGACTGTGGCCTGAATTTTGAAAAGTACTGCTTCAAAGCACAATTACAAACCTATGCCCAGGTTTTGGAATTGGCATAAAGATCTTAAATTTCAAGCCAATAAATATGTCTTAATCATACGTGCTGTGTCAGATGCTGAGACTAAGACAAAAGATATCGTCTCTGGGCCCAAAGTCTCGGTGTAGTATCCTGCACACAGTAAACATGTAATAACTTATCGCTTTTTATTGCTGTTATTCTTATTAAGAAGACACAAAGAGCACACATATTATTTGTATTGTGACCAGCACAAAAGTCTTCATGGACGTTTTCTGATTTATTAATCTGGCATCTCTGGATGGTTGGCAAGAGGCAGTTATGATTGCCTGAGCCTTTCGGGTTGTTTTCAAAATCAACAGTTCTGTCTCCAACACAGTATCACAGCCACAAAATTGACTACCAGAGTTATTTGTTGCCTTCAGTCTGAGGCCCAGCACTTCTTTTCTGTACTAAACCTTTGCCTTCTAGTGTATTTGTTTTGTCTTCATAATGTAGATGGAGAAATAAAGACACAGGATACTTGAGTCAGGGATAAGCCAGAATAAGAACTTAATTCTACCAATTACCAAGTCAGGACACTTGATACTGAAACAGAGGCTCTCAGCCCTCACTATAATTTTGAGTTGGGTAAAGTTTATCTTTGGTGCTTAAAAAGTTACAGGCAATATACAGATTCAGAAAATATATGATCTCTTTTCCATTGATTGTAATTTAATTTTGGAAATGTGTTCACACAAACATTTTGATTAAAATTAATAATAAAAAACATAATTTAAAATGACTGCAGTTGCTTCTTAGCATATTTAATCTATCAGAGTGTGCTGCCTGTATACATTCATTTCTCTTGCACAAAGTTTGTAAAAAATAAAATTGGCCAAATGGACAATTGATCATTGTGATTTTTGCATTCTGCTGTTGCTGATAATGATGTTAACAATTATTGAGCCACAAGACAATGTTATGATTATTCCCATTCTACAGATGAGGAAGCTGAACGTGGAAAAATTGGTAATTGGCTTAAGGTCCTACAGCTAGTAATTGAAAGGCCAGAATTCAAACCCTGTCTAGCTCCAGAACCTGCATCATTTAAGCACTATGCTGTGTTGCCTAGTAGTTAAAATCTGCATGTATATGAAAATGGACCTTGCATTTTGTTCTCATGTTTCACTGACAGCCCTTCCTGGCTGGCTATGGCAGTGCTCCAGGTACTCAGTAGGACTTACTACCTGAGAGATCCCAACTGGAGAAACTTTTCATATATAATTAAAGCAATGAAAACAAAGCGATTTGAACTGAGTTTACACTCTCTTTCAAAATCAGTCACAAGTTCACCTTCTGTTCTAACCTCCAGTTCCTCCTTAAACATTAATCACCATCACTATACTTCTCATGGGTACCTCTTAGAAGGCAGTAGGAGGCTTTGAAGGATCCAAAGACAACATGGTGTATGAATGGGGAAGTACTTTAAAAACACATATTATTGGTTTTTTGGTTTGGTCTGTTTTGTTGTTACACAATTACTCAACAAACTTCTGGTTCTTCTGTTACTGTCGCTTATTCGATGGTAGCAGGAAAAATTGTTGACCTTTTTGTCCAGATGAGAGGTATCGGCTATGCAAACCATGGCCCTCATTAGTTAAATGAATAAAAGTATGTGACAATGGAATAAATTGGTAAACATCAAAACTTCTAACAGTCTTCTTCTACAGGCTGACCTGTGATGTCCTACCATCTGTTATAATCCCACTCTCAGGAGAAATGAATTCAGGTTTGTTTTTCAAGTGGCAGTGATGACATTGTGCCTCTATCTATCCACCTTTACATTGGGTCCTCTTTGGGGCTTTGCAGTATGACTGGTGAATTTTAGGGGTGCAGTCTCTGGACATGCAGAGCCAACCCATGACTTCAGTCTTTCATTATTTGAGCTCTTAATAAATGACCAGAGACTCACTCTCGTCATAAGAGTAGGGGAGGAAGTACAGGAAAGACACTGGTTTTCTTGCACTGACATTCCAGCCAAGCCCATCAACTTTCAGATTTCTAACCAAGAGGTTCCAAGATGGATCTGAAAATGCTTTAGACAGTTTACTGAGCAAACAGAAGAATCACCTCCAATATTTCCCCATGACCAAGGAAAAACCTCAAGGTCCCGTTTACTAAGGGTTGGTAGCAGACTAGGTTATGGCTTCTTCTGGGTACTTTGCTATTTGGTGCCATGAAAGTATATGGAAAACTGGGTAATTTAGGAACCATTTGGATTCTTAGTGGTCCAAATCTAGGGTTGCACGCTGGGAAGGCATTCTTGGGGTTTTTTTGGTGGTTCTGATCAGGGATTTGAGTATTGTGTGTTTGTTGGAGGGGTGGGCACTGCACTAAAGGTGGGATCAGTGGTTCCAGATGGTGTTCAAGGTAAAGGGTCCAAGTATTCCTTCTTAGGAATTGGTGAGGTGGGAAAGCAGTGATTGAACCAGCTTAGCATCTGTTCCATCCACAGGAATTTCCTGAGCATTTGCATCTCGCAGGGATTGGGTTTGGGGTGTGGAACATAGAGAAGTATATGAGGATTGACTAGTGAGCAAATATTTTTGAGCACAGACTATGCAACAGGACAGTTGTAGGTGGGTGATAGCTCTGCTCTAAGTGGAGGCGCACAGTCAATAACCAAATAAATAAATAAGATTATATGTTTAAATGAGGGTTACCCTTCAAAGCAGTCACAAGTCACCCTATCAGACTTATTCTACTTACATATTTTTAAAAATACTTTGGACTCCCGTGGAATGCGCCTTGGGGATTTAATCGGTGTGGGGCACAGCCTGGGATTTGGGTTGAGAAAGCTGCTTAGGTGAGTTAATGTACAGCCCAGGTGAGAACCATTGCCCCAGAAGGCGAAGCTCAGAGGGATGGAGTTTGCGCGCCTCAGTTGGCTGTTTTTTCAGTTGCAGAGCTTTGGTGCTGAACCAAGGAGATTTTGGAGCTAAAACAGAAAGTAGCATTTTCCTTAGAGGGAGCAGATGTAGCTAGGGCTGTGGGATGTAGCAAACAAAAACCCATGGGGTGAGGATAAATTTGAATTTTGGTTAAACAGTGAATAATTTTTGTATGAGTGTCTCAAGCAATATAAAAATTACTGTTTATCGGAAATTCAAGTTTAACTAGGTGCTCCGCGTTTGATCTGGCTGCTCTAGATGCAGAGATAATCTGGCAGGGGTAGGGGCGAGGGAACCCACAGGGTGGCGAGGGGTGCTGGAGCCTGCAAGCATGTATGGCTCCATGTCTGACTGATTGATTGACTGCTAGGGGAAAAAACGCAATTCTGTCCAAGACACCGTGTTAGCATTTCCCTTATGTGCGCGGGCCTGGCCCCGACACAGCGCACGGAGGCTTCCCTCTCCTGGGCCTTAGAGGAAGGGCGGCGGGAGGGAATCTCCCGTTACCTTGGCAACTCCCTCCTGCCGTCTGCTCACAACAGTTTGAATTATACCCCTGCCAGGCAGTCACCAGTCCGATTTTTTCCTTTCTAGCCCTCATTTTCCCTCTCCGCGCTCAGACCGGAGGCAGGGTCGGTGCCAGCCTAGTCCGGGCGAGGCTTCGGGCTCCGGGACGCGCGGCCGAGCGCGCAGTGCGGGCCCCAGAACCGGGATGCCGCGTTCCCCCGCGCGCACTCGGCCAGCTCTTCAAAGGCCTCTTAGAAATGCAAGAGGCCGGCGCAGAAACACACACGGACGGCAGTTTTATGAGAAAATGCAGATAAAGAGCCCGGCGGTAGGGCCATATGTTCCCCATAATCTCCAAAGCCGTCACTTCAATTAGAGCCTCCCCTGAGTTCTAATGCCCAATCCTGAGTAAACAAGCCGCTCTGAAAGAAGAACTCGGTTTCCAATTAAAAGTGTACTAACATTTCTCCTTCCCTTAATTCCCGCGGAGCAAAGCCCGGCGCGGGCGGAGGCGCGGCCGGGTCGCGGGGAGGTCGTCGCCGGTCCGCGCCGCCCCGCGCCGCCGCGCGTTCCCAGGTGACGTCAGGCGGGCCCGGGATTAGGGCCCTCCCCGCGCTCCCCGCGCCGCGCCGCAGAGTTAATTAAAAGTAATGCCACGGTAAATCCGCCGGCTCTCCGCTGGCGGAGCCGCGCCTTCGGGCCGGCCTGCGAGAGGTGGCTTTCCGAAGCAGGTGCTGGGGATTTGTGTGCGCGCGCACGTGTGCGCCTGTGCGTGTCCGGCTGTGCGCGCGCTGAAAGGGAGGGCAGGTCGACTTTCTGCAGCCCGAGATCGCTTTCCCCATCTGGCTCGCGCCTTCCGCTTTCTCACATGCCCTCGAAAAGACAGACGCACAGACGTACGTGCCACCGGAACCGTGCCTGCCTTTTGGTTCCCAGAGCCTGAGCTGAGTCCTGGTTTGGTTTTAGCTCCCCGTGCCACGGATACCCCTTCCTGCATAGTCTCCCCACGCCGCTTACTCTCTCTCCTTCGTGCCCCAACCTTGAGAATTCTAAGGGCATAAATAAATGGTGGCCAGATGTGAGGTTATTTAAATATCAGGAGAGCAACACCTCCTGGCATTCTTTAGGAGCTTTTTAGAGTGCTGAAGAGTGCTGAATCTGAACATTGCAGGCCCTTCGACCTCTGCATTATGGCATTCTAAAAACGTGGTTTCTATGGATGTTTTCTGTTCAGCAGAACCGGTTGAAAGTTGCCTGGTTTCAGATGGGAGCGTGATTGTTAGATTAACTTTCTGGCCTGTTCTCTATGCCATGAAAGAATCAAAGAATTGAAGCCATTATCTGAAAAATTCCAGAAACATCAATAAGCAGAAAATCCTGGCTAGATCATTCAAATGCAAATGGTTTTCCTTCTTTCATGAATTATCTACCCAAGTAATTACTTTAGTTTTTAGTTTGGCCTTGGCGGTGAAGACCTCAGAGACTTAGTCTCACTAAGTCCATGACTGTTTGTTTATTCCTTACTCTCTGATTGATGTTACCTAAATTAAATTGAGGCCAGTTCAGCAAACATTGTGAAGGCCTATCTGTATCTGTCAGACACTGGGTTAGATACTGATGATTACTAGAGGAAGGGAAACTGCCTCTGTGTTCTAGGCACTCAGGTTCCTCAGTGGGTAAGAAACTCCCATAACAAAATAATTGCAATAAAATATAATATACATGACTGTTATAGTAGAGATACAAAGTGCTATGGGATCATAGAGATGGGAGCAATAATTTCCCTTAGGGTTTGCATGTCTGTATTAGGGCAGAGGACCTGAAACTATTTGGAAAATGCTTATCAATGGATATGACATTGTAGCTAGGACTTGACAGAGTGGGTAATTTGCAGGCGATGAAAGGCAGACGAGTATGTTGTTAAAAAGGTGGTATAGCTTAGCCTGTGCTGAGTTGCAGAGTGGGATTATATCCAGGCATGGGAGAAAGGGCTGGATTGTAGTGTTCCTCTGGGGCACTGAGATCCTGGAGTTAGGGAGTGGTAAGATTTATGCCAAAATGTGAAGGGTTTTGTATATCTTATTTGAATATATTCTGATGGTTGTGGAAAGTCTGATCAGAAATTTATAAATGTGGTTGTGGTGTTACTCAATCGGTTTTTTTTTTTTCCCAAAAGTGGAGTAGGGAGACGGATAGAAGCTGGGTAACATTGCAGGCTGGGAAGGTGAGCAGGAAAGCTACTGCTGGGTTCCTTTCAAGTGAGAGGTGAAGTTTGAACCCTCACAAGTTAGAGGTTTCAGAGAATGCATTCGTTCATCTGATTCCTTCAGTGCTCACTGACTCCCAACCATGTGTCAGGCACCGTTCTAAGTGCTGGGTATATGGTGGTGAACAAAACAGGCCAAGCACCTGCCATTGGAGAGCTTAAATTCTAGAATTTAAATGACTATGAACTATAGGAAGAGAGGTTGAAATTGAGGAAGACCTTGAGGTTTCTAAATTGTATGAATAGTGATGTCACAGAAGAGATAGAAAGTTCAGGAAAGAAAGACGGATCTAGACAATGAATTCAGGTGGGCATGGTATGGTGAGTTTGAAGGTAAATTTTGGAGACCACGTGGATGTGGGCATCTGGTGGGCAATTGAACACAAGGATCTGGGGTTCAGGAGAGAGATCAGAGGTGGATTTGAGAATCACAGAAAACCTGAAGGTTTTAAAAACTGGGTAGTTTTCAACCAGTGTCTCCACTGATGCAATTGTCTGAGTCTTCTGGCTATGTGAAAACAAACAAACTTGTGAGGCTTGTGTAAGACAATATATATAAAGTGTTTGTAATGGTACCGGGTGCAAAGTAAATGCTCAGTGAAGGGAATTCATTATTATACATCAGCATGGGGTACTTGTGCTGGTCCTTTCAACACCCTATTCATACACTGGCAAAGCAGAGTGAGGAAATCCAAGAAGTGGTGGCAGTCCAAGGACATCTTCCTAACTCACCAAAGTGCCCTTCTCATATGGTTGGGAAGCTGCATATTAGGCTGCTTGACAGTGACGCGAGGAGCCACAGCTGGCATTACCTAATCTAATAGCTGGGGTGTGACCAGAGGGAATTTTGGTTCTTGAAGGAGGGACAAAGGACACTGGACACAATCTCTGCAAAGTGAAATGTGCCGAGGGGAATGTGACATTAGCTCTAGCACTTTCCCCAAGAATTGGTTTGTAAGGTGAATACGAAGCAGTCAGTTTAGTTTGAGTTGTGTTTATTTTCTTCTTAAACAACTGCCCACAACTTGGGAAGCGCTTCATCTTTCCTAAAAGCAGACCAGGCAATGAAAAAAAAAAGTACAGAAAATGCCCACCCTCCCCCACTCCTTTCCTTGCCTAGTGTCTCATGGCTCTCGAGGACACTGTGAGCCTACTTACTCCCCATTACCTGCAAGGGAGATCCACTGAGACTTTTAGTTTTCCCCTCAAGAGGCTGGTAGAACCATGTGCTGGCATTTCTGATGCTTGTCCAAATTTTGAGAAAAGCGATGGAAAATGCCTCCCTTTCTTTGGTGAACTCTGGGTCTCTGAGCCCGGACATAGTAACTCGCAATGAATGAGAAGGGCTGAGGACAGGGCTGCAGAGTGGCATGGCGCCCTTGGGCCTCTAGACCCTCGTCTGGGGCCATTTGCTGCTCCAGCACAGGGGTGTATCCCTGGCGCTCCCCACTCATGGACCTGGGAGTCCCAATCCCCCAGTTCATTTTCTTCGACCTTGGGTGTACCCGAGGAACAGGGTACATTCTTGTAGGATGGTGGAAAGAGGTTTTTCCTTCTCCGTGTCTGAGAGAACCCCTTGAGGGTGCTTTGTCAGACACATAAAACATACTGGTTTTAGTCACTCAGTGCATTTGGATAGTCTGTGTAGGAAAATTTCTAGTAATAACAAATTTGTAATCATTAAGGTTCCAGAAAGTTGGAAGAAACTTGTCTAAGAGCATCTCAAGGGTTAGAAGTCTCAAATTATAAGCTTAGAATTTTTTTCTTTTTCAGAACATGTAAAAAAGCCTGTTTAAAACAGTTTGAGCAGGGTAAAAAGAATAATTAAGATGTAACAACACTTGTGATTTTGCACCCAACACAGGTTCATGGGAATCCAATTAACCAATTAACTAGAACTTTCAATGAAGCAGAAGAAACTTCTTTAGTACAGTCGTCCCTCAACGTACTCGGGGGATTGGTTCCAAAATCTGGTCATACTCAAGTTTACTGCAGCCCTGGGAAGCCTGACTATTCGAAAACTCAGCCCTCTGTACATGTGCAGTTCGCATCCGGTGAATACTGCGTTTTCCATCTGCATTTGGTTGAAAAAAATCCCATATACGCGGACCAGCGAAGTTCAAACCCATGTTGTTTAAGGGCCAACTGTATAAAGAAGGAATTAATCAGAAAGTAAGCTGGTATCATATATTTCTTTCAAACAACAACCTTGAGGAAGTGTTTTCCAGAGTTAGTCCCCTCGGCCCAATCTCCTATACTTTCTACATGTGCAGTTGTACAAAGCAGTTGCTTACATTTCAGACTGTGCCCCTCAGGACTGGTCAAAAGATCAAGAACCATCACATACACAAAAGGACTACTTATGTCTACAAGCTCTAGTTAGTGAGCCAGGAAGATGGAGTAATTTACTTTAGAAAACTCTTTTATCAACAAATGTTAAGAGTGTTGGTGCTCAGTCCCTTGGATTGAGTGTGTGGGGTTCTTGAGGATAGCACGCTCCCTGGGCAGTGGGCAGGTGTTTGCCATTCTGCTCATCAGGAGCCTGAATCTGAACTGCCACCTATGACGGACACTTGGCGTGGGGCAAGAGCACTGGGTCTGAGCCCAGAGATTTGGAGCCTAAATCTGGAGCTACTAAGCCAGGGTGTGGTCTTAAATAAGCTCCTTTACCCATCTGGGACTCAGTTTTCTCCTCTGAGGAAATGTGAATTAAGTCGTTTGTCTAGATGTTCTCCAAGTTTCTTTATTCTTGAATGCTGTACTGTTTCCCAGCATGTTCCACCAAGGGGCAGCTGGAGGGTAAGTTATAGTCTACATTCATGTGACAGTTTGTGAGCCATGGGGCAGAGCAG
Source organism: Indri indri (assembly GCA_004363605.1). Taxonomy (NCBI): domain Eukaryota; kingdom Metazoa; phylum Chordata; class Mammalia; order Primates; family Indriidae; genus Indri; species Indri indri. The sequence goes on along the minus strand of RJWJ010008268.1, from coordinate 44,002 downwards.
TGGAAATCTGTTGGTTTCACTTAGACCATAGAGAAAGTTATTACCTATATGCAGGGCTGGTCCTGCCATCAGGAAAAAAGAAACTTGAGAAGTTCATGAGAGAACGTTAAGACTCAGATTGCCATCTAGAGAGCAAATTTGGGCATTTCCTTAGGCATTGCCTAAGTGATAGCTTCTCAAGCTATTCACATCAAATCATTAAAATAAAAATTAAATTAGAAAAAATCATTATGGAATCAGAGCATAAGCTTAGAGATTTGGGTTCACCATCATAAACACCATCTCTGAAGATTCCTGTCTTAGTCTGCTCAGGCTGCCATAACAAAATACCACAAACGGGGTGGCTTATACACAACAGACACTTATTCTCAGAGTTCTGGTGGCTGGAAGTCTGAGATTGGGGTACCAGCTTGGTTCAGTTCTGGTGAGGGCTCTCTTCTGGGTTGCAGACAGCTGACTTTTCATTGTATCCTCACATGGTTTAAAGAGAGCGAGAGAGCTCTCTGCAGTCCCTTTCGAAGGGTGCTGATTCCATTCATAATGCCTGCCCCCCAATGATCTAATGACCCCTCACAAAGCCTCACCTGTTAAGACCATCACTATGGGGCTTAGGATTTCAACATAAGGATTTGGAGGGGAAATAAATATTTAGTGTAACAGTCTCAATCAACGTTTCTCAAAATGAGCACTATTAGCTTTTTTGGTGGGGCAATTTGCTATTTTGCATTTATGGCCCCATCCACTAACAACTAGAAAAATAGCCTTCATACATTTGCAAATGGCCCTGGGAGATGGAACATTCCCAATTGAGAACCAATAATCTAGACAGTGGATTGGTTAATGTTTTCCCCTACATTCCCAGATATAGAAGATCATGTTGAAAGTTATCTAAGACATCATCTCTCACGACTCCCTTATTGTTGAGGAAATTGAGGTTAAGTGCCTCATCCAAGGCCACATTATAGTTAGTGGTAGCGTCAGGCTTTCTCCCACCCACGTAGGACTCTCGTGCCACCTCCTTTGGTGTCATATAAACATGACCAAAGAGACATTTGGGAGCATGTGAAGGAGTTGTGACTAATAATGGAAACCTGGGGGGCCACCTATGATGCCTATTAATGGATGCCCTCCCCAAGGTACTGAACCTTGGGGTTTTCTAGAATGAGCACCTCTTTACATGGCTTATTGGTTTAAGAGGACTTGGGTGCCTAAAGCAGAGCTGATGCTATATTTCATATTCTAAGATACTTTTTTGGGTTATATTTTAATATGTCCAAAATATATCCCTACCCCTAAGCTAAGGGACAGAGTGAGGGGGTGATATAACTTCTGGGGACATCTGGTCCCCAGCTGAAGCTGTAGTGGCCCTGTCCAGTGTGAGTTGGTGCCATGGATATCCAACTCACAGTTGATGTGATGAGAAAGCATTGTATCAAAGTTTAATTGGCCACATTTCTTTCTTTGTTGGTGGCCCATAAAATAATGACATGTTTTACAATTAACAAGTAGCTTATATTTGATGAAATCTGATAGATCACATCCAGGAAAGGCTGCAGGGTTCATTCCGGTTTTAATTATTCCTAGAGGCGATGTTGCATGTGGTAAAATCTGTCTTTTTAATTGTTTGGTCTGTATATGTCACAGCAGTACAGATATTGGAGACAAATTGAAGAGAAGCTCTACAAGCAAAATGATCAGCTGTCCAGTTTCTCTCTGTGGTCTCTTAAATAAGTTTCCTTTAAAGTCCTCTCTGGCCTCCAGTTTTTGTCTGTGGCCTCTTGGATCTGGCCATGGTGCTGACTGCTCATAGACCATTAGTTCTTATTTCCAACGAATTCTGGACCTAACATCCAAATCCTGGGGTCAATGGTCACCATGCCTCATCACCTAACTACTACTCTGGTATAAGCTAGTTCCAAGGAAGTTAACAAAGGAAGGAGAAAATGATTTGACCTAACTCAGTTTTCAATATGGCTAGTGAAATGGAGTGTGTGGAAATGCTTACCTGGCAAATGAAGGGACGACTGCCAAATCTGTGAAATTTGTTGTCACTCTCAAGAACTTAATCAGCCAGGAGACAACCTGGAGAGAAGAAACAACTGTCGACGTTTAAAACAGAACGAGTTTAGTACAGAGAATTGACTACACAGCTGTTGAGATTGTTGAGATGCAAACAGATCAGGTAAGACAATCTATACATTAGCAACAAAGGAAAGCTGCTACTACCCCTAAGCTAAGGGACAGAGTGAGGAGGTGATGTAACTTCTGGGGACATCTGGTCCCCAGCTGAAGCTGTAGTGGCCCTGTCCGGTGTGAGTTGGTGCCACGGAGGAGATGCAACGGCTGCCAGAGACATCTCACAAGGCGGCCAGAGACCTGGAAATACCTTGGTTTCTCCCTTTCCTCTGACTTCGTTGTAAATGCCTCTCGATGGCTAAACCCAGACAGATGCAGCAGCCTGCAAGGGTCAGCACCTGGGTAACACAGGGAGACAAAGGGAAGTCAAGGAGGACATCTGAGAGAACAGCTTCTAACCCAAGAAACCCATACAGTAGATGAGGAAGAAAATTAGAGGCATCTAAAATGGTGGAAAGAGAATTAAAAATCAACATTTGTTCAGAAAAGTTGGGGCCTCTTTTTTGCCTAGAGAGCAGGCCTTCCAGAGTGGGAGGGAGCAAAGTGTAGAAGAAAGCCCTGACCTAGGCAGGAACGAGGAGGCTTCTACTCTGATCTTTGCCACTCACTGGCTGTGGCCTCCCTTTGTACTTAGAATAAATCCGAAGTCCCTGTCATGGCCTGTGTGCCCTACCACGATCTGGCTCCTGCCTCCTCCCCCCCTCTCTTACCTTTCTCCTCTTCATGGTCTGTGACTTGGCTGTGATGGCTGAGCACACCAAACCCATTCCTGTCCCTCTGCCCAGGACATTCTGCCCTGAGCCCTTTACTCGACTTGCTCTTTCTTGTCACCTTCAAATGTCACCTTCTCCACAAGCTCTTGATCTCTGAGAGCCCTGACCATTTGTCTTAGTCCATTTTGTGTTGCTATAAAATAATACCTGAGGCTGGTTAATTTATAAAGAAAAAGTTGATTTAGTATGCAGTTCTGCAGGATGAGATGTTCAAAGGCATGGCCCTGGCTTCTAGCAAAGGCTTTCGTGCTGTGCTGCGTCACAACATGGTGGTGAAGGTCAGTGGGGAAACAGGCACGTGCAAAGAGAGGGAAACCTGAGGAGCATCGTTTCTTTATAACAACCCACTCTCGTAGGAACTAATCCATTCTTGGGAGAACTATGGCACCAAGCCATTCATGCGGGATCCACTCCCATGACTCACACACCTCCCACCAGGCCCCACCTCCCAACACCGCCACACTGGGGACCAAATCCCAGCAAAGCTTTGGTGGATGCAAGCAAACATCCAAACCATAGCACCATTCTATCTAAAACAGCATCCTCGCTACCGGTTTCTCTATCACTCTCACTGTTTTCAATCTCTGCTTATCACTTTCCACTGTTGCAATTTCGTTTAGGGTCTAAAATGACCAAGATCATTCTTTACTTATTAATCTTCTCCAAAGAAAGGTAAGTTCCACAAGACTAAGGGGTCTTTTCTGTTTTCTTCACCACTGTATTCCCGGTACCTAGAACAACAATTGCTGCAACAGTGTGTGGGGTCAGTGAATGTTTGCTGAAGGCGTGGCTGAAAGAACACATTTAAATGGTATTATAGACATCTGCCTGTGTGACTATCTCCCCAGCTTGTGGCCATTTTTCCCCCTTTCATTTCTTCCTTTTTTAAAAAATAGAAACAAAAATTTTTAGTCATTTTTCATATTAATAAGACCCTCTTATTAGGGTCTTATAGGGTATGTGATATTATTTAGTTGTGACTAAGAATACTAATGGTTTGAATTTCTTGAGTGTTTACTGTGTGCCCAGGAAACACATTTGGGGAAATTAAGCAATTTGTTTCCCAAAGAGCCAGCACTGAACCCAGGTCTCTTTGGCTCCCAAACTCTAGCCTGCTCTTAACCATTTCACTCTGTTGGCTCTGGGTTTTAGAAACCTGAATGGCAAGACCCTTGCTTGTCCTCTCTGCTCACCCCTCCATCACCATCCGCACTCCTGTATGCTATCTTGTGCTAGAATATTTTTGCTGCATCCTTTAAATTTGTTCTTCTTGAATCCACTCTATTCTTTCTACAAGTAGTCTTGAGGAGGCCTGCCCTGATCCCCTGTCTGTGACCACGCTAGATGCCCCTCCATGGTATTCCCCCAGAGTCCTGTCCTTTATTGAAACACTTCTCAGCCTTTTTTGGTAAAGGCCTGCTAACCTGTCATCTCCTCCACTAGACTGTAAATTCTCTGAGGCAGGTACTCTGTCTTGTTCATGGATGTATATTAAACACTTTGCAAAATAAATATTTTTAGGTGAATACATGAATGATGGAAGTATGAGGACCTTCTGTCTACGGCAAAATATTTATTTATCCCTGAAAATAAAGCATCTATAAAACTAAGAACTCCTTCAGTGGGAAAATAAAATTCAGCTTCACAGAAGTTTGGTCTGTGTACAATTTCTCAGGTGCACATCTGTTATATAGAGAAAGCCATTTGGTGCAAAGAGAAGCTGTATCTACTTAGAACCTGATAGCAAAGTCACACCTAACCCCTCTTGAGCAGCTGCTGTCATAGCACATTAGCCACCTACACTTCCCAAAGCTCTGTTGCACCTGCATTCGCAAGTTCTTTCTCCTTTGCCAAGGTTCCCGGTAATCTCTTGCTCCAGCTCTCACTGGCGCAGGTGGAAATGAAACAGCGGACCAGGAGGGAGGACTCATTTAAAGACTTGATCTAGGATGCTAAGCTAAGCAGGTGCATTTGATGATATTTGTGCTTTGGGAAAGATGCATGGCTTTGAAGTCATCTGAGTCTTGCAACAGAAGGACTGCTCAGCACTTTGCCTCCATCCTGGAAGAGGTGATAATGAACAGAGGTGGAAGAGAGCAACTTGAGCGTGAGGGTAAAGGAGGAATGAATCAGGATGCAAGTCCTTTCAGGGGGGCTCACTTACCAGCTTGGGTACCCATGGCTCTGGTGCCCAGTAGCTGTTACACCTGACAAAGGAGGGAGAACTCGGGAGCTTGGCAGTGTACTTCACCACAATGCACGCCAACGGCCAGCCCTGTTCATGACCATCTTAGGTCACTGTGTACTCATCTTCACCTTTTCCTCAAGTCATACCATTATTTTTTTTCTTTTTTGAGACAGGGTCTTGCTCTGTCACCCAAGCTAGAGTGCAGCGGCATCATCACAGCTCGCAGAAACCTCAAACTGCTGGGCTCAAGTGATCCTCCTGCATCAGCCTCCCAAGTAGCTGGTACTACAAGTGCACACCACCATGCCCAGCTAATTTTTTCTATTTTTGGTAGAGATGGGATCTCGCTCTTGCTCAGGCTGATCTTAAACTCCTGGCCTCAAGCAATCCTCCCACTTCGGCCTCCCAAAGTGCTGGGATTATAGGCACGAGCCACTGCACCCAGCCTGTGCCATAATTTTTAAAGAGGAAAACATGATTTTTAAAAAATAGTTTCCATTCTCCCCTAATTATCAAAACTAGCAGGAATCAATCTGAAGATTTGTTTGAAATAGTTGAAAAGGTATGAAGTTCTCTGTTGACTGAAAGTAAGAATATGCTGTGATTGTTCACACCTCTTTAGAAGCTCTTATAGACCTCGTTGTGTGTGTCTGCAGGGCTGGGGGTGGGGAAAGAGAGAGGGAGGAACATTTTGGACCAGTTATCTCAAAGTATGGTTCCCGGACCAGCAGCATCAGCATAACCTGGGAGATTATTAGAAACGGGAAGGAAGAGACGCCCTCCCAGACCCATGAAATCAGAAGCTCTGGGGATGGGCCCAGCAATCTGTGTTTTAACTAGCTCTCCAGGTGATTTGGGGGCATGCTTAATTTAAGAACCACTGCTTTAGGGTCTAGACTATAATTACAGTGGTCTTATGTTCAGAGTAACAGTATTTTTCCTCCAACTCCTATTTCAACAATAAACTCTATACAAGTAATGACAGGATTGGGAAAAAGAGTCTTTAGTGTTAGAAATTCAAGGCTACCATATTACATGAACTGTTTGAGATGGCACTGTTAGCAACATATTCATCAACATCAAGATCATCTTGGGACACCCAATTTCAGTTAAGGGTAATAACCAGAACTACTTTCCAAATGGTTGTAATGGAGTTCACTGCACACAATTATACTCAGTTTGTAGTTAATTTAGAGCAAGTTCTCCTTACAAAAGACACTGGTGCTTTCCTTACCCAATCTTGTGTTCTCACCCATGAAGAACCGTGGCTGTGAGAATGTCTACTGAAGATCTCTCAGTGGTGGGGGCAGCCCAGCCTGCCAGGGCTCAGGCACACTGGCCAAGCACTGGGCTCCTTCCTTCCTGCTGTCTTTGGAGACCACGTGTTCCATCATGGGAGGACTGGCTGGACAAACAAATTGTTCATTGCACGTGCTCCATGGGGCTGTCCTTCCTCTCTGCCCAGTTTCCATTTTCTTCTCTCCGGTATTCCTCCTTCCTCTCTCTAACCCTAATTATAGTAATTTTGGGTTTCTCTGTTTTCATCACCTGCTCCCCTATCTTCCTGTTGAAACATAGCTGGATAGGGATTAATGAAGCAGTGGACCATCGGTAGGATCAATATCCATGAGAAAGAGGAATTCACATTGGAGTTCAAAGGAAACAAATTTCATTACAGCTGAGCCCCATCTATGGAGGTAGCCAGTAACTCTTCAGTAATTTCTATAGTCACAAGAAGTTGGTTGGTGTTGGTGAATAAATCTGTGAAAAAAATGGAAAGACAAGACTCTGCAGTGTGCTTGCATAGTCAGTGTGATCTTCGGCTTATTTCTGTTCGTTCTGTATTAATTGAATATAAACTATTTAATAGCTAATTATTAATCTCCTGAGTGTTCAGTGTGGTGTTGTGTTGTGGAGGAGAAAAAGACAATTTAGATTTGATTTCTATTTTCTAGAAGCTTATTCTAGTTATACAGAAGACACATAAAATTATAATGATAATGATAATTAGCCAGCATTTAAGTTCTTACCATGAGCTAAGTACCATAAACACTGTACACAAATTATTTCATTTAATTCTTATCATTATCTTGTTGGGTAGATGCTTTCAGCCCCATTTTAAGGATGGAGACATCAAGACTCAATGCAGAGGGAACTTGGCCAAGACCACTAGTTAATAAATAATGTAGCCAAATATTTGAGTCCAAAGAACTGCTTGTAATCATTCTGCTATACTTCAGCAATATGTCATAACAAAATCTTTATATTAGTCTAGTGCACTATTTTTTAAAAAATTTTTTTATTTCAGCATATTATGTGGGTACAAATGTTTAGGTTACATATATTGCCTTTGCCCTGCCCGAGTCAGAGCTTCAAGCAGGTCCATCCCCCAGACGGTGGGCACCACCCCCATTAGGTGTGAATATACCCATCCCCTCCTCCCCACTCCCATCTGCCCAACACCCAATGAGTGTTATTACTATATGTAGTGCACTATATTTTTTTGTAAAATTTGCATTAGAGCTTATAATATTGTTTTCTTCTAAAATGGCTGGACAATAAGGTAAGACAACATATCAAATTGTCTTCTAACTTTAATGTACTTGAATAATTAAAGTATTTGAGATAGACAAGCATTAGACAAGTGTGTGCTCTGGGTACTTGGAACGGTAGCTGAGGGAGGCTTCAAGGAGAAGGTCGAGGTGGACCTTTGTGTTGGCACAGAGTTATGATCCTACAGAAGGCTTCCTCACTCCCCCAGTCATTCTTTAGCCCATTGCTCTATTTTCGTTTCTTCCTGGCATTTAACGTTGTCAAAGACTAAACTATTTTTTTATTTATTCACTGTCTTCTCCTGCTAGAGGTAGGAAGGCAGAGACTTCACTGATCTTGTCCTCTCCTTATCCTGTGCCTAGAAGAGAAGCTGCACATAGTAGGCACACTCCAGATGGAGTTGTTGAATGATGAAAATTTCCATATGAGGAGTTTGAGTTTTATAGACAGTGAGGAGATGTGGTAAGTTCGTGGACAGCCAAAGAGGCATAATGGAAATATATAAAATATATTATGTTTTCATTACAATTTTTTTCAAAGTGTTTTTAACTACTCTATCTGTATTGAATTCATAACAGTCTTATCAGGGTAGCTTGGCAGGTCTTTATTCCCCCGATTTTATAAATTAGGAAGATAGGGCTCAGAGAGGTTAGGTCATTTGCCTTAGGTCACACAGCTGGTGAGTAGTGGAGGTAAGAACAGAGGCTAGGTGTCTGACCCCACTTCTCCCTGCTCTTTTCAGATAGCCTGTCGGTGGTTTGTGGAACAAAGCGGATGGAGTGTGAATGCATAGACCCGGCTGGGTATTGGCCTTGATTTACCTCTCCAAACCAGCAGAAGGCCTGATTAGAACCAAGGTGTCTAGGCCAAGAGCTCAAGCAACTTGATCATCCGTGGGCATCCAGGCAACCTCTCTCTATAATTGTGGTCACAGTGAATTTGACCAGGGAGGGTTCACTTTTGCAATGAGAACATTTAGAGTGTTAGTCAATCACCCCAACTCCCCAGCCACCTAGAGGATTGTTATCCTGGTCTTTTTCAATATGGAGGGATAATTAACCCTTTGTCTTCCAATTCTGCCTAGAAACAATTTAATTTTCTCAGATCATTTAACCTCCAAAAGACTAGTAATTAATACCGCAAAATTGGACTACCCTAAAGAGAGATGGTATTCCACCCACTTAAGTCACTTCCTAAATGGGAGCACACACAGTCAAACCTTATTAATATAAATCTAATACAATGCCATGCATGTGATATGCCAGGCCTGGTGAACTGTAGGGCTGCTGGATTAATGAGCTTTTATCTAGACTGGGCTCCGAGCCCCAAGTATCTGAATCAGCTTGTTATGAGCTTCACAGGCTCCCTCTCCGAGGCCAGCCAAAGCAAAACAGAACACGTTAGGCTTCTCATTTAGTATATTTAGCCTTGCTTGATTTGAGTGCTGTGACGTGGCTGTAGAGGAATGTTCCACTATTCCGATCGTCAGTATTTGCAGTGAGTGACAATCTATCACAGGTACACTCAGCATGTACACCTGTGCTTATCAGTTGGCCTGCACATGGCTGTGCTTTTATTAGACAGGAAGGAGAGAGAGAGATGGGAAAATTCAGGGAGGGAAGGATGGAGAGGATGTGTGTGTGCGTGCGTGTGCGTGTGTGTGTGTGTGTGTGTGCACGCGCGCAGAGGGGGAGAGAGAGAGAGGCAGGGTAGTGTTAGCTTAAGATCTATTCGAAGTGAAAAGGCCTGAAACCAATGCAACACAACAGCAATTCTACCAATCAGTACCAACGCTGTCCTGTTGCCTGCGTACCTCCCAGCACAAGGTCTCCCTTCATGAGCACCAGGCAGCTGAGGAAAGCAAAGGAGAGGCACCCAGGCGGTGGCCGGCGGCCAGCACTCGCAGGGTGGAGACACGCGGCTCCCCTTTGGGGCCTGCCTGGACGTCTGGGCTGGAATGCCCTGCCTCTGACCTGCCTGGCCCCTGCCTCTGCACGGCACAGAAACCCCCTTCTGCAGTGGACATCTCTGAACAAAGGTGTCTTTCTTGGGACACTTTAGCTACGGCCTGACTCAGGAGTGCAGCTTGGCTTCTGTCTGCTCCGCTCTTGAAATGCTTAGCGCACTGTGACCGGAGACCTTCCCTGAGCTGGCCCTGCTGGAGCCTGCAGTGGCAGCACAGGCCAGGGTGGGCAGGGAGGGGAGAAGCGAGGGTCTGGGAGATACGGGATTTAAAATAAGCCTTGTCCCTTTTGGACCGAAAGGAATGGCTTTTCCAGCAGGCGCTCAGGTTCGATGTTTCAACCCTCCCCCCAGGGCCCCCCCTCCGGCCTTCCCTTTCTTTCCTCACTCTTTAATAACGACAACGCCACAGTTGGATAGCACCTGATCATTTTGCAAGCACCAGGTATCCTTGGATCTTCACGACAACCCTGCCAGGCAGGTCAGGCAGGCAGAGGAAGAGTCGGGGTAGAAGAAAAAGTATCCCAGCTGTGTGCCTTTGGGCAAAAGATTACCTCACTTTCTTCCTGGGCCTCAGTTTACTCATCTGTAAAAAATGATAACAGTGCATTTCCTGCCTGATAGGGTTGTCGTAGAAACAGTGAAACAATGCCATCGTAAAGTGATGCCATGCCAAGTATTAGGTAAGTATAAGGAATTTTTATATCATCTTGTAGATGAAGACATTGAGTCTTAGAGATGTGAGGAGTTTTACTCAAGGGTACCCAGTTTAGTAGCAAAATTGGGACTAGAATCCAAGTCTCCCATTTTGTGGTCAAAGTTACTTTCCATCACTCCACATGCCCTTCCCATATAAAGAATGATCTCCCGGTGGTTGGTGGGAGACAGAGCATCTGATTTTCCCCACACCTGGGCCAGGGTATGCACAGGTGACTGTCCTTTGCTGACGCACCCACTCTCTTGCCTTCCCTCCAGTCCACAGGTAGGCTGAGCCCTTTGGAACACCTGCTTCCAAATCCACCCCTCCCTTACCTGTAAGCCCGCTTTGTTCGCTAACTTCTCTGGCTAATTGATACTCCTTTTCCCTAAATTCTCACATTTTTATTTCCAGTTTTTACCATGCCTGAAGAACTTAACTATTTTATATTCTTTATTGCCTCCTAAATGCTAACTCTCTCTGGCTCTGTTTTCTGTTCCTTAGGAGCAAGGGGTTCTTCTTCATGATCCCTGACAGTACACAGGACGGCGCTGAGTGTCTAGTGACATGCAGGGAGGGTTTGTATTTGAGGAGCCTCCCTTCCTAGGTTGGTGTTTTGCTCCCATGCCATAAATGTGCTGTGCTCTTGGCATGAAACGCCTTTTCTCTCCTTTTCTACCTGGCGACTTCTGCTCATCTTTTGTGTTATTCCTTTTTAGCGCAGTGGACATCTGGTGCTGTGTGCCCTTCCTTAGTCCCCTCCCCTGACTCCTCTGTTCAGAGTTATCATTATTTTGGTGCTGGATTTTTCTCTGCTGATCCGAGATCTCTGTGAGAGCAGAGGCTGCATCTTCATCATCTCTGGATGCCAGGACTGTCTTTGTGCACTGCCCCACGCAAGAACCTGTAATAAATACTTATTGAGTGCAAGATTCGGTGAACGAGTTCCAAGTCCAATCTTTTACTGGAAACTGTTTTTGGTCTGAGTTGAGATCTCCTAGAAGAACTGTGTGTAAGGCAGTTTCAAAACAGTAGCTGCATGGACTCTGCTTTTCTAAAGAACTGCACTCACTGCCTCTTGGACTTTCAATCCTGCTTTGAGTCGGCTGCATCCAGAGCTGACCACTGCTGTTCTCAGGGAGAAGGAATTCCAGTTCTGCAGTGCAGGGCAGTGGCTGAAACAGCTTCCTATACATCCTGTCTTCACAAATTCCTCCCTTATATCTTTCCCTCCTCCCTCCACACACAACAAATCCCAGACCCTTCCTCTCCTCTCCGAATCTGAAAGACATTTATGAGGCTCGTCACTGGGGAAGCATCTGAGGCCCATTCCTGCCTCTCCCTTGCCTAGCGTGAGGGACTCTCGTCCCCCTCCCTTGCCCTCACCTCCTGGGCCAAGCTCAGATATCTCTTGCCCTGTTTATGGGCTGTTGGGATTTTTCCAACAAGCCGAGATGAATCTCCCAGGCCCCACAGGTAGTGCCGCTCCGTCTCCAAGCCATAAACCACAGCTGGGTCTTTCATCTGCTATTGCTTATGTCATAAATGAGTGGGAGGAACAGCGAAGGGAGAGCAACAGCCCTGAACCATTCCAGATTTTTTTTTTTTTACAAGAAAGGGGAAAAAAAGGCCCTAAGAAACATGTCCAAACTGTGTGCCAAGCAAATTCATGTGTCTCTGGTAGGCTGTGTGTGGAGACTTGATCTCTGGACTTCCCCACTAGGAGTCAGATTTATGCTGCGTTTGTGCCTAAATGGCCTCCAGGGATGCTGACATTTGTTGTCAGAGAGCAGTGAGTGGAGTTCCTTTCATCTCCGCTGAGGGGTGTCAGCTTAAATTATGAGGGATCGCTTGGCCTGCATCTGGGTGTGGGAGTCTCTGCAGCAGAGAGGGGCCGCCTCTCCCTCCACTCTGCATCTCTGCTGTTTTAAGGTTTTTTTCCCTCTTCCCTCCAGTTCTCCTGCTGATTCCGAGAGACATCTCCCAGCTCTTTTAGAATGTTCCTTTCTCGTGGGCAAATTGATAAGTGCATATGTTAGGCACTGCATATTTTCATGCAGAAGTCGGGGTCCGAGTCAGGCAGGTCTGCCCCTGCCAAGAGATGGGAGCCTCAGTGAACATTCCAGGAACAGCCTGGAAATTCCCTAAGAGAGTCAGAGGACACCATTATGCCCATGACGTTGACAACACAGTGGATGGAAGCTGGGTGATGGTCAGTGATGGTCTGCATGCCTAGTGGCAGCTGGCTGGTGGCACCTGTCTGTACTTTGAGAGGTGCCAAGAGGCTCCCCCATCCCTCTATCTTCAGAATCTCTCTCGCTCGGATGAGCCAGGACACCTGAAATTCCATGTTGGTGACTGTTAGGGTAGATGCATTTCTTAGTAAATGTTTATACGTTATTGACCGTGGGAGAGAACACATCGAACCGTGCTATCCACTGACTCCACAGTGCATCAGATGAGCAGAGCTTCCTGCCTGCAGTCAGGGCCGGAAAGAATGGCACTTGGGATGTGTAAGTTTTGATGGAGAACAGGAGGTCGGGAGAGGTCTAGGGCAGGGGTGAGCAAACTAGGGCATGCAGCCAAATCTGGCTTGGTGCCTGTTTTTGAAATATAGTTTAATTGGAGCACAGCCATGCCCATTCATATTGTCTGCGGCTGCTTTTGTGCTACAATGGCAGAGTTGAGTAGCTGCGCTGCAGACCGTAAGGCCTGCAGAGACAAAACTATTAACCCTGGCATTTTACAGAGCAAGTTTGTAGGCTGCTGGTATGGAGCATGAAGTGCTTCTTAGAAGGCAAAATGGGGGACCTGAAGAGATAGAAGAGAGCGTGAGATATTGAACAGCAGAAAGGAGGAATCAGAGGGAGAAAATGCACCATGAAAATGGCAGAAACACTCCACAAACTGCTACTGCTACCGCTTCTCGTTCTCTTTCTCCTTCTTTTTTTTCTCCTTCCCTTTCTTCCTTCCATCTCCTCCTCCTCCTCCTCCTCCTTCTGAAAACAAATACATTTTCCTCTCTCTTCTTACAAAGATGGGGAAAGGATGAATGAGCAGCTCTCTATGTCCTCCAAAAATGGGCACCAATGGCTAGCCTAGGAAGTGGTTCTTTTCCCCTTCTCCATCAGTTCATGATGGGACAGCAGCTCTTTGCAGGTGCACACGCGTCCCAGGCAAGGCTGAGTACAGTGACAGCAGCAGGAGGACCCCAGCTGGCCCTCAGCCATCCTGCCTCTGGGGTTCTGAACAAACTGCAGAAATCATACCTTCCTTCTAGAACAAGCCCTAGCTCCCTCTCTTTCTTTGTCCTCTCACAAGCACTCACACGCTTACATTCCACTGGCTGTCTGTATTGGCCAGGGTCATTTCTGCAAGAGAAAGAAATGAATACTTGTAGTGTTAAACCTTAACTCAGATCCCCCACTGATAGGAGATTGCTATTAACCAAAAACGTGTCTAGGACCAGGAATACATCTTTTCTGTTGATGACAAAAAATCATCTTTAATGATGATTATTGTTATTTATTGAGCACCAATCTCTTCTGGGTGGTGCTGAACCCTTTACATACATCATCTCATTCAATAATTCCAATAACACTGTTATTTTCCCTGATGAGAAAATTGAGTTTTGAGAATGCATTCAAAATCACACATAATAACTGTTAGAACCAGAATTTAAACTTGAATTTATATGACTCCAAAGCTCACGCTCGTATGTACCATGTCACATTGCTTTCCTAGATAGTGTCAACACGTCCGAGCCATGATCACTATTTGACACTTTACATTTTCATTAGTTACATTATCCCACTTACCCCTATACATTTGCATCAAACTATTGGAGGAATGACTGTAAAAGAATCAGACCGACTCCATAAGCCATTAGCAAGTACCGTTTTATTGACAAAACTGGTATAAGACATGAGGTTTTTGCAGATAATAAATTTGTACTTTACGTTTTACATTGCAAGTGTGTTCTACACCGAGCATTGCTCGGCCCTCACTTGCAGGGCTGGCCTGCAGACTCAGTCTCTTTGCATTGCCTGCCTCGCCGGAGATCTGCATGATCCTCGGGGTGGGATGTTAGCCCCATTTCCTCAGAAATGTCACTGAAGGCATCACCAGGGCCAGAAGAACGTCCTTTTCACTCTGGAGAATCCACCTTCCTGAGAATTCTCGGCCTCACACTGGGACTCGTGGAGTCTCCCAGCAGTGGGATGAGTGGGCCTACCAAGGGCCCAACTATGGCTTTCTTTTTTCTACCTTTTATCCTCTTGTGGGATCTTCTTATTTTCCTGATGCTTTTAGTTGTTCAGTGCTTGTTTTTTCCTGGCCATTCTGAAAACCTCCTTCTAGAAAGATTTTGCAACCCTTGATACTCAGGTGAGACCGAGATCCTCTTACTGCATTACCGCTGGAAAAGAGGGACCTCAGAGTAAGATGCCAGAGTAGCCACACCTCATCATGAGGACTCTTGTTTAACTCTCTTCTGTAATCTTTTGGGGTTTTTCATTTGTGCTATTGAGAAGGATGAGGCAGAGGGAAAAGACATCCTTTTCCCAACCTCGATTGCAAGCCGCCCGTGTGCCAGGACCGTGTTAGCTGCTTTTGCACGTAACGGCACTACTTCTGTGACACCCACAGGCTGGGTGTTCCCGTCTTCTTCATGCAGGTGTGGAAACTGAGGGTCAGTGACACGATGTGACTCGCAGGGGGCTGTACTTATAACGAGGGGCCAGAACTGGGATGGAAACCCAGGTCTGCCGACCTCAGTCCCTTTTCAATTGTATTAAAAGCGTCGTGTCCTCAAGAACTCACAATGTGGTGTTCCCTTCATGTTCACACTTGTATGTTTAATGTTCATAGAAAGAAGAAGCCATTGTCCTTTCAGATAAAATAAGCTTTCGGGCTCTGGTAGAGCCAAAAATTAGAACTCAGCTAATGTCTAAACTAAAACAGCATATGTCCATGAGCATCCTTTAGAGAGGAGGCGGGAGTGAAGGAAAAGGATGTGTAGCTCACACACAGTGGGTCCCTCATCTTGGCTTTCTCAGAGTGGCCAGGAGGGGCTGGCACAGGGGAAAGCCCTTGGGCAAAGGTTTTCACTGGAGGAAGGAGGACAGCTGAGCTCTATGAGGACCCAGAGATAAATGAGGTTCTTCTTAGGATCACTCGGGCATATAACTACCTACAGCTTTTAATGCCAAAGGGAAAAAGAAGTCTCTCTCACTAGGGTATTTTCCAGACCCTGGAAAAGAATGTGATGCCTACCAGAGACTTTATTTCCTTTAAAAGTCACCCCTGGCACTGCTCACCGCTTGTAGAGTTGAAGTAATTCACATAATTGTAGTTACTTTAATAGAGCATTATTTACTTTATAGATAAGAAATTTTGACTAATTATTAGAGTTATCTGTCCATACTCAGTTGTCTGTACCTGTAGGTACTCTAATGCTGGTTCTCTGTGGCCTTTTAAACAGTAGTATTTTCTACCACCTGGCAGTGGCCAGAATTTCAGACATAGTATCTAGGAAGTTATAAGTAACTTCTCCAGGTCTAGTCTTGAAAAATGATAATCTAAGAAATAATATTAATAACCAATGCTTATTACTGAGCACTTACTATATGCCAAGCAGCCCTCTGAATGTCCTATTGGTATGAACTCATTCAGTCCTCACAACAACCCCAATGGAGTGGGTTCTCTTATATCATTGTTTTGTGGATGAGTAAATTGAGATAGAGAGTTAAGTAACTTGCTGAAGGCCACACAGCTAGAAAATGTGCAGTTGGGATGTCATACTATGATGAAGCCCTGAGGTGTAACGTGGATGTTCTGGTTCCTGCCTTTGGGTTTTAGAAGCTTATTCTAAGCGCCTTCCTGGAAGCTTCCAAATCAATGCCACGTAGGTTGTTGCACTCATACATAAAGCCATCCCGGGAATGTGGACACAAGGGCCTTGTTATGGAATAAAATATAGCTCTAGGAAGTGGATTTTGGGGACTCACAGCATTGCTTTTTGCTCCTTCTAGGTAAAAGTGACGATGAAGAAAGTCTTTGCAAGTCAGCCCACGGGGCAGGGAAAGGAGCTACTGAGGACGGCAAGGACCATAAACGCCCCAAACGTCCTAGGACCATCTTGACAACCCAGCAGAGGAGAGCTTTCAAGGCCTCGTTTGAAGTATCCTCCAAGCCCTGCAGGAAGGTACAGGAGGGAAGAGGGGAGGAAGGAGAATTGGGCCCACTTCTCCTCTGGGATCTCCGTGGGCACGTGGGGGTCAGAGCAGTAAGGAAGGCTGCTCAGACGGAGCCTGTGCAGGTGGCCTTGAGCCCTGTTTGAAACTGTAGGGATCATTAATCTACGGCCAGGGATGTACTGGAGTCTCCTCATGCTTTTCATGCATGAATCCCGACTCCAAATGGCCCTGGCTCACACCTTTCATCTTCTGGAGAGCAGTGGGAATAATAATAATAATAATAGGTACCAGTCATGCTGTAGACCAAGACGCTGTAACAAAGAGTATAAAAGTACAGTGGCTTGCAGTATGTACTCTCTTTTTGGTCTGGCTTGTTCTACTTGGTGGAGCGATTTTGGGATTCATCCAAGTTGTGGTTCATTCCTTGTTGTTGTTGAATGGTATTGTGCCGTATGGACATGCCATGGTTGGCTTCCCCATTCATCTATTGATGGGCATTTGGGTTGTATCCATTTGGGGCTGTTAAAAATAGGGCTGCTGTGAACACTTGTGTAAAAACAAATACAGTGGCTCAATGAGATGGGAGTTTATTCTTCTCTTATGTCATAGTCTGGAGGTGAGCAGGCGAAGACTGGTGGGGTGGCTCTGTTATCCCTCACATGGGTCCAAAGGGCTGCTACAATTGTCACCATGTTCCCAGCCACCAGGGTATAAAGAGAGGAAGTGGAGGGCAGCTGCCTTTTTAAGTACATACCCAGGGGTTGCTCAGATCACTTCCACTCATATGTGTTGGCCAAAATTTGATCTGGTGGACACACTCCCTACAAGGGAAGCTGGGAAATGAGTCTATCTGGGTGACCACATGCCCTGCTAATCCTTAGGGATTTGATTGCTGATTGGAGGAAGGAGAGAATGGATATTGGGGACAATTAGCCATCTCTGCCACAAATAGCTGTGTCCATTTATTGAATACTTGCCAATTATTGACTGCCTACCATATGCTGGGTACTACCTTTTACACAATAAAAAGAAAAGAAAGAATATTCTTTGTTGAAATTCATAAAGGAAATACATTGTAAAAATTTTTTAGCATTGCCTGCATCCCTATTTGTATTAGTTAGCTTTAGCTGTGATTAAAAAACAATCCAAAGTCTTAGTGGCTCCCAACAAACATTTATTTCCTTCTCTGGGGCTGTGCATTGGCTGTGGCCCAGCAGGGCTCTGGTTCATGCCTGTTCCGCCTGCCTCTCCTTCAAAAGTCCAGGCTGAAAGGCAGCACCCTCCTGATGCATGCTGTTCTCCTGAGGATGGCAGAAGGCAAGAGGCCAGGCCAAAGCAGGAAGCCCATTGGAAACCTTTGCTTGGATATCACACACATCACAGTCCATGGGCCAGAGCAAGGCATGGGCTTAGCCCAGCGTGGGTGCAGTGGTGAAGCATACACCCTCCATGGAGCAGAGGAGGGAAGGCTAGATACTTGTTGAACAATAGTACAGTCTACCACAACTTCTGACCTTTGAAAAGATTCAACTGCAAACTCTTTCCTTCCCCACCCTTGCAGCTCTCTATGCTCCAAGGGAGGTCCTGGTAGAAAGTGAAATACTCCAAGGCCAGCTTGCTGCAGGACAAATTATAACCTTCTTCATTTGCTTACTTATTCTATGTGTTCTGAACTCCCAGCCCCTGCATGGGCTTGTGCTGGGCGCTCATCTCCAGGTAGCTTCCAGGCCACCAGCAAGGAGGAGATGCATGCATACGTTTACTGTAACATCAGAGACGGAGCTCTGAGGACCACAGCAGAGGGGCAGCTGGGAGCCACAGGGAAGGGAAAGGTCACTTTGGTCTGGGGAATCAGTCAAGGCTTTGTGGAACAGGTGGCTTTTGAGCTGGGCCTCTGAGGAACGGATAGGGTTTCAGCAGGTGGAGGGGGGCCCCTGTGTGCACTCCTATTTTCTTTGGCTTAGCAGAAGGATGTGCTTTAAAAACCTGCTCTAATCATCCTACTTCTCCTAAGCCTCAGCCCAAGTGTCATGATAGAGGTGACATATTTCCCAAGGCCTCCAGTTTGCTCTACTCACGTGTTTATTCAAGGCGCTCTTTCCATCCCATCTTCTCCCCAGAATCTAATCAAAAGGGGGCAGTTCTCTTAGGCCCACTCTGAAAATCTGTGCCTCTTGCCCTCTCTCTTCTTCACACCTTACCGGCCCCTCACTAGGTGCCTGTATGGTGGGCAGATGTTTAAGCACATCTGTTTATTACCTGGATCTCACTTGTCCTGCCTCCGCCTGCCCCAGTACGTGTGCTGCATCAGAGCTGACTACCTGCCTCTGCCACATTCCCGATTGATTGCTCTCATCTTATTCTCCTTGGGCAGGGCTTACTCAGGATAACAGTGAATATGAGTATTCCTGAAACACCCAAAGTCACCTAGAGACAAAAGCAAAAATGCAGGTCAATGAAGTTAGGCAAGAGAAGAGAGCAAGAGAGAACCATTTGTTTTTGCGACATCATTTTCATTCTCATTTCTCCTTAAGTAGGTTAATGTTTATGCATGGCCTATAGCTAAAGCATAACAATAGACTTCCCTAATGTCTAAGAACCACTTGAAAACCTAATTTCCAAAGTAAGAAAAAATCTAGAAATACCTTTTGGTAATGAGCATCTAAATTAATGGCCGTTTCTTTTTTTTATTTACCGGTGAAAGACTCTTTACCAGAAGGGAAGCATGTTCTTGTGTTTGAGTTTATACTGGACATTAAACACTAGACAGCTCCTAAATAAGACACAGTCTGTTGGCCTCCCCATGCACTATGCAGAAAATGTTCTGCCTCCTACCCTGAGATGGCAATGTTTCCATATTCTAATGTTCAATTTTTTCAAGGTGAGGGAGACTCTGGCTGCAGAGACAGGGCTGAGCGTCCGTGTCGTCCAGGTGTGGTTCCAGAACCAGAGAGCTAAGGTAACCTGCTGATTACTTTTTTGTCTGCCCCTTTGTTGCTAGGGACATTGCAGCAGGACATTGTACTCGTTGCCGGGTTTTCTAACCTGAACTCTTTGGATAGAATAGTTCTCTTGATTCAAAATTTCTGTTATCAACAATCATTTCAGCCACAGCAGCCCTGCAGAAGGGGAGAGACCAGGCATTTGTTTTAGTGAAATGGCTTTTTTTCGTAGTGACCATGACTGTGAATCTGGCCAGCCATCTGTATGAATAAATGTCTTTCTGTGTCTTTTGGTTAAAGCATGTTCTGTAATTCACATTTATTTAATCCAGATATCAACATTTTTTTAAAATTTCAAAGAGAAACCCAAGTAGCACACGTAGGACTGGTCTAAGACAACATTATGACATGGCGGAATGAATGCCTTCACTCATCTCTCCCAGGCCAGCCCTCTCCGACCTAGGCCAACCGTCGTACTGCCCTCTGGCCCCTACCATGGGCTGTATTCCTGCATCACTGTCTTTGTTTTAGAACTTTGACTCATTGTTCTTCCTACCTCTAAAAATACACGTCTCCTGTGGCCTGTTTCCCTAGGGCCCTGATCTTTAGTGGATGATGTGAAGAAAAACAAATACTATTTTTCCTCTGTTTTCATACCACAACAATCAACACGTATCACTTCTGTGACCAAATGGGAGGGTTCTTTCCCCACACACCAAGCAAGCAGTCAGTTTTGCCTTGGACACCAGCTGGCTTTCCTCTAACTCAGTTCAATTCTGGCACCATCTACCTGGAGATAGCGTCAGATCCCACAGGTTGAGGGCTCAGTCGCCAAGACTATCTCCCCTAATCCCATTGGCATTCACAAGACCCAGGTTGTGGCCTGTGATTCTTAACGACTGGCTATAAATTGGGATCCCACAAACCCCTCCTAGGGTTCCATTAATTTGATAGAGCTGCTCACGGAACTCAGAAAACACTTACACTTGCTGGGTTATTATAAAGGACATTACAAAGGATACAGATGAAGAGATGCACAGAGTGAGAAGTGGGGGGAGGGGTGCAGAGCTTTCATGCCCACCCCAGGTGAATCATCCTCCAGGAAGCTCCATGTATTCAGCTATCTGGAAGCTCTCCAAACCCTGCCCTTTTGGGCTTTTATGTAGGCTTCATTACGCAGGCATGATTAATTAAACCATTGGCCATTGGTGATCAACTTAACCTTCAGCCTCTCTCCCCTTCCTGGAGGCTGGGGGATGGGGCTGAAAGTTCCAACCCTCTAATCCTGCCTTGGTCTTTCTGGTGACCAGCCCCCATCCTTAAGCTATCTAGGGGCTGCCAGCCATCAGTCAATCATTAGCATGCAAGAAGATATCGCTTTGGGGATTCCAAAAATTTTAGGAGTTGTATGCCAGGAAACAGAGTTAAAGACCAAATACATATTTTAGAATAGCACAGGTGATAAATTACTATCTCATTATTTGATCATGATTGGCTAAGGTAGCATTTCTCTAACTGAATTCCTCAGAATAGGGCTATCGATGTGTTATTCCATCAGAAAAAGACTCCATGGTACAGTAAGTTTGAGAGGCCCTATAGCCTATGGATTCATACAGCAGAGGAGCACATTTATAGCTTTGAGAAATCTTGCAGTAAAGAAATTTAAGAAATAATCTGGGGTTTTCTACACACATATACACTCAAAATACATGTTAACATCTCATGGTACCCTAGTGTTCCACAGAACACAGTTTGAGAAACATTGGGTTAAAACGTTCCTTCAGGCAAGTTTGTGTGCTAGCAGGGTTCTTTGGGAGACAAGCTCCTTACCCAGAGGCACGAATCTCCAGGTAGGCTCATGTCAAACACAAGGGCCAGCAGACAGGAGAGGAGAAGGGAACAGCCCCTTGTCTTATCCTAAATCACACCCTATTGGCAGCCCCTTGCTCCGTATGCCTAGGCTGGGCTGCAGACCCCATAGTCACACTTATTCCCTCACATAAAATTGTCACGGCGCAAGCAGCAAGTTTTATTTACTGGGGGAACAAAATCTCTGTTCCTGCTAAGACAAGCTGCACCACCACAGTAGCGGAGTCGTGGGCTGAGATGCTTCAAACTTGAACGGCTCAGATGCGGCTCCCTTACTGAGTAAAAGCCAGGGAAATGGTCCCTCTGCTTTACAAACAAGCCCTCTCATGGGGAAGATGATGTCACTTCCAGCTTCCGCCTTACCACGTGCACCTGCCACAGGCCATCTGACTTCTAATCCTATGGTCCTCTCCTCCTCAGATGAAGAAGTTGGCCAGGCGGCAGCAGCAACAGCAGCAAGATCAACAGAACACACAGAGGCTGAGTTCTGGTAAGCTGGCAGCTCCTCCCGGCTGGTCCCTGCTGGAGTCCAGGCCACTCCTGCCAGAGGTCTCCCACCACCCAGCTCTTTGAATGACATATCTAGACTCAGAGAAGCCCAATTCACACCCACTGGAGAGATAAGGCCTTCAAGTGAGGGCTGAGCCATGAGGAGCTTGTGAGAGTGTTGGGGGCGCCTGGGCTGCAGGCCTAGAACTGCTGATAGGAGGAGCCCCCGTGCCTGGATCCCACCACAGTGTCAGGGGACTGTGTCAGGACTATGAGTGGTCATAGACATGTTTAGTTTCTCACCTTGCTCAGTCCTCCTTCAAGGGTAATCAGTTTAATAGAAGATACCACTTGGGCAGGCACGGTGGCTCACACCTATACTCCTAGCACTTTGGGAGGCTGTGATGGGAGGATTGCTTGAGGCTGGGAGTTCAAAACCAGCCTGGGCAACAAAGCAGGACCCCGTCTGTACAGAAAATAAAAAATTAGCCAGGCATGGTGGCATGCATCTGTAGTCCTAGTACTTGGAAGATTGAGACAAGAGGATCCCTGGAACCCAGGAGTTCAAGGCTGCAGTGAGCTATGTACTCCAAGCACTGCACTCCAACACAGAGCGAGACTCTGTCTCTAAAAAGAATTAAAAAAAAAAAAAAAGACACTGTGCTATGACTTATCCCTTTCCAAAATAATATAAAATAGCAAAAATAATGATAGTAAAATAATAATCCCCTCCTTTGTAGAGCATGTTTATGGCTCACAAAGCGTTAATCACACATGCTGACTTGACTCCTACAGCACCTACCTTCTGAGGTGAGTGGAGAAGTTATTATGCCCACCTCACAGATGGGCAAACAAAGGCTCTGCAAGACCGAATATGTTCCTGTATCAGTAAGGGATGGAGCCGGGACTAGAACTCCAACTCTGCGTTCCACTAGGCTGTGCTCCCTTAACGCACCTCTACCCAGGTGTACCCTTTTATAAAAAAATTAAAAAATAAATAAAGGTAGTGTGAAGATTGGGAAAGGGGGTGAAGAAGGACAGGTTCTGGGAGCCTTTAAGGAAGTTAAAGGGAAAAAAAACAGGAATAACTATATTAGAACAATGCCATTCTTAAAAAGATATGCCCCCAAACTCAGCCATCCAGGAGAATTCCTCGGATGATCTGTCCCACAGAGTAGGGCTTCTCACAGTTTAGTGTGCACATCAATTACCTGCGAGCTTGGTATTTGAGAACACAAACTCACAGTGCTTGGGACTTTGTTTGAAGAACTCTAAAGGCAGCTCCTAGGGTGGACTTCAGAAAGCAGAAGCTGATGGGAGATAGAGTCTCTATTCTCCCCATGTTTAGAGAACCAGAGAAAGATGCAGAGGTAACAGCTGAGTCCTCCTTTTCTCATAAAATTCTGTGCACGAGCGTAGCAAGGTGTAGTTCCAAAGTGCGTACACACAATCTCATGGAATCTTCAGATCAGCCATTGAGGTCAGTGGGGCCGGCGTCATGATTTCCACTTGCCTGGTGGGCTCATAGTGGGTTATTGCGGGAAGGGTCTTTAGATTCATCCACCCCGGGGGCTGCCAAACCTGTGTACAGTGTCACAGCCCTTTGTTTAAATGATGTATTTCAAAGATGTTCTCAGAGTTCAGCTGCCCAGCCCCCACACATCCTTTCCTCCAAGGCGATCCCTGCGGCCTTCGGTGGGCACAGGCTGGCACCCACTGATGTCCCCTCATCCCGTTCCATTTCATAAGTGAGGAAACCAGGACCCAGGGGAGTGACATGCTAGGCTGTACGTTGAGAATGACCTGCCTTCCTCCCTGTCCTACAGCTCAGACGAATGGCGGCGGGAGTGCTGGGATGGAAGGGATCATGAACCCCTACACGGCCCTGCCCACCCCGCAGCAGCTCCTGGCCATCGAGCAGAGTGTCTACAGCTCGGATCCCTTCCGACAGGGTCTCACCCCACCCCAGATGCCTGGAGACCACATGCACCCCTATGGTAAGAGGGACTCGAGCCCCACAGGCCCTCTCACGAATTGCACGGGTTTCTCATTGCCTCCCAAGCACACCTACGCAGTTCCTAGATGCTCGCTGAAGCTCCAAAGCAGAATAAGTGCCCACAAAATACCGCCTGAATCACCTAGTGGTCCTAGCCAATGACTGCGGAAGAAAGAGCCACATGGCATATTCGTTAGTGATGCTTCCATTTATTCTTGTTTTCAGAGCTTCTTGTTTCTTACTTTTAAATAGAATACTGTGCTTTCATTGTGGACCTGTTTGTTGTGACTGGATTCCACAGTCTTGAGTTTCATGCCAGATACCACACTGACGTATTTGCAAGCAATATCAGTGCTGATACCGGCAGAAGGCCTTAATTAAGCAAACATTTACGTAAAGAAAGAAAATATATAAAAAGCACAGAAAACAAATTTTCTAATTGGATTATCCTACTATGGATACTAGTAGGTGCTCTAATTTAATTCATGAAACATAAACTGACTGTAGTATCTCACTGTACCCACCTCACCCAAACTGTGCTTCATTTGGATGGTCAGTGTGGGTAGCTGAGCCTCCCCACTCACCGCTTGCTGCTTAAGCTAGTGGACAAGCTGGGGGCTGGGAGATCCTGGAGGGGTGGGGTGAACTCTGGAGTGAATGCTCAAGTTCACCCTCAGGGCCAGATGCAGGTGACTCCGCTTTTAAACAGAGAAGGCCAGTGGTATATGTAATGCATTGATCTATGTGTAATCTGTGACAAATGATCCTGATAGTGAAAAAATAAAGTTTTATTCAGCAAGCCTTCGAAACATTAGTATCAGAGATATATGCCTGAGCTCACAGATTTTGTTAAACAACTTCTTTTTTGCCTTCATTAAAAAATTCAGTTGTTAAAATCACCCCTCCCTTCCCATGTCACACATTCAGCAAGCATGTATTAAGATCTGGCCCTTTGCAGGCCCTGCATTGGCCAGCCTCATTCACTGACACATTTGTAGGTATGTATGTGCACGTTCTGGTGACATCCACCCTTTGGCTTCCTTAGAAGACACGGGTCACATCTGTATCATTGTTTCCTCCACAGCTATGGGAAAACGGAGCAAATGAATGTTTTGCAGATTCTTAAATGTTCAGAGTCTCAGGGGTCTTGTTACATAAAGGATGCCTGTGATGAATCCTTTAGTAAAACGAATAGTTAAAGCCCCATGACATAAACTCTAGTTTTCACCTCTCCCAGTTTTGACTTGCGATGGAGACAAAGCGTACTGGTTACAGCAGTCCCTCAGCTGCTCCACAGCGTGCCCTGCTGACTTCTCTGTCAAGCCTGTAAATCACCTAAGGGTAGGCTCCTAAACCCCCTTTTCTTTGCAGGACAGATTTGGGGAACAGCATACACTGAGTGTCTGCTTGCTGTTGGAAAAGACAAATGTTACCATGGGAGGTTTCATCAGCCTCACCCCAAGAGCTGATGTTTATTTTTTTACTTTCCCACCTTCGAGCACCATTTTTGAGGCCCAAGTCCCATAGGAGCCCTGCCTCTGTCCCTCCAGCCTCTGGCGACATGTCCTGCCTGCTCCTCGCACTCCCTGTCTAGACACTCTGACATTTGCTTGTGCTGCACTCAATTTAGCACTTCGTCATATCCTAGTTTATATTGTGTTAACTTGTTGCACTTTGGACGTGAGACCCCTACAGAGAATATAGACGTTTTGTGGGCAGGGACTATGCCCCCTCCCACTTTTCTATGCAGTTCAACGCCACCCCTACTCTTTTCCCAGCACGCGGTAGAAAGTTTCACGGGTAGGGGGAGGGGTGCTCAGGCAACACTTGAATTCAGCTGAATTTTCTCACGCTGAAAGCGGTCTCTTCTTCCAGACCTTCATGCCGGTGTTTCTTCTCCATTTCAGGTGCAGAACCCCTTTTCCATGACCTGGATAGCGACGACACCTCCCTCAGTAACCTGGGTGACTGCTTCCTAGCAACCTCAGAAGCCGGGCCCCTGCAGTCCAGAGTGGGAAACCCCATTGACCACCTGTACTCCATGCAGAATTCCTACTTCACCTCTTGAGTCTTCCCCTAGTGTCCCGTGGCTAGGCTCCCATACAGAACAACCGCATTATGTGAGGGGTCGCTGGCTTTAGGATGGGGAGGCCAGGGAAGAGGTGGGCTGGGGAGGGACTTTTGTTGGGGATGCTGTTGTATAACGATAAGGTGTAGCTCGGCATTTCCAAAGACTGAATACATTATGGATTGCATAGTTTAATGTTTCTAATAAGAGTCTTAGCGTTAGATGTGAAGGTGTGTTTATCATTAAGGACAGGGACTTTTAATCTAGACATTCTCATGCAAACTAGATACCTAGCGACTCCTAACAACTTCCCACCATTTTGGGGAAGCTTTTGTTCAAGAGGTGCATATTTCTTTCCATCTATACACCATAGACAGACAGACAGACAGATAGACGTGCGTGTGTGAGTGTGTAACCTTCCATACTTTATCATCAAAGTTTATTCCTAATTATAACAGACACCACTGTACAGCAAAAGTAACTTTATTTTCAGTGTGAACTATATTTAAGGAAATGCTTGATGCACTTAAGTTATAAAATGAGATAATTTACTTTTATAAACTTTATTTTTAGTTTGAAGAGACTTGTCAGCAGGGCGGAGAGAGCCACTCCACCTAGCCCTGTAGCTTCGAGTGCTTGAGTTCATTCTGTTTTCAGAGTGTCATTGAGGTCTGGAAAGCAACTCTATGTGGCTGACAGTATTCTCTCATGGATTCTTACTCTCTTTGGGGTTGAATCACTGGGCTTGGGTGGGACAGAACAATCCCTGATCGTGTTCTTAGAAAACATAAAGCCCAGACTTGGGGGCTTTCTTTAAATTCCGACATGGCCGTCGGGCAGCGCTAGGAGGGTGGGTTCTGCTTTGGAGCTTCAGCATCTGCAAGCATGGAAGAGGCTGATCGCATGCACCTACCTCACGGGGAAACACCAAGGCTAATTTGCCCCCAGGACACACGAGCAGGGCTCAGACTAATATCTGATATTTGTTTAAAATGTAACCAGACCACTCATGTGGCGGAGGAGGATACCTAGGGCTGCAGCAGGAGGGCTCAGCACTCAGATCCCTGGGACAACGCTGCCTGCCCAGCTCCCTCTGCAAAGCCTGGACGGGAGAGATACCAGCTCAGGGTGGCTCAGAGGGAAGCCAGAGTCCTTCAGTGGGAGGAGGCTAAGGCTGAGGGGACGAAGGAGGGCATGGGGGTGTTCTAGAGCAGGAGTGGGCCAACTGCTGCCTGCAGGCCTACATTTTTATGGCTTGCCAGCTGAGAATGGTCTTTACATTTTTAAAGGTCATTAAAAAACGAAGAAGAATATATGACAGGCTGTATGTGGCCCAGAAAGCCTAAAATATTTGCTATCTGTATTGTCTGGCTCTTTACAGAAAAAGTCGGGACCCCTGTTTTAGAGGGTCTATTTCTAAAGAGCCTCTTGGAGCTTGTTGAGGCAGAAAGTCTGGGTGGAAACCCAGGACTCTTCCTTCCGGCTCACTTTTCTGACCCTCAGCACAGAGGACCCAGCAAGCCATTGTACATGGGGACAGCTCCACACCCTGGTCCCCAGTTGTGGTGCTAGGATGGGATCCTTCTGTGCTAGGAGGCCTCTGAGAGGGGCTGTGACAGGCCGGCCTCACTCCTGGGGACGCCATCAGAGACTTGAACACAGCAACATGTCCCCATCGCTCCCTGCAGGACCAGAGGGAGCACACCCTCTTATGGTAGAGTCTGTGTTGTGTGATTTTTGTGCTCTTGTTTATAATTTATGCAAACCACCAGGAAACCCAAACAAGTCTGGTGAGTGAAAATTATGCAGCTGTTGTGGGCTCCGCAGATTTCTGTGGTAAAGGCCAGTTGGAGAATGTAGCAGATCCTATGTGAGTGAAAACAAACAGAGATCCTTCTTCCACTCCTTAATGGCAGACCAAGATGCAATTAAAAACCTCTTACAAATCAGCTGTTGTTTATTCAGGGGTGGGATGGTGGGCAGGGACTGAAGGGAGCCTGGGGGTTTTGTCCACAAAGCCATAGGGTGAGTGTGTGGCGGAGCTTTACATGAATGAAAGGAGTAACTACAGCAAAACATCCAGAGAAAAGTGTCTTCCACCTCTGGCCAAAATGGATGAAGACTTCAGTCTTTACAAAAACCCTCATGGAAGGGGGCACTGGGACTCTTCCATCAAGTTCACTCATGGCAGAGCAGTTTGTGATATACATTGCGTGAATGTTTGCCTGGAAATCAGAGCAGAGCCACTGGGCAGGAGAGAGATTCCTCACGCAGGGCTGGAGGCAGATGCCTATCCAGGAGGGAGAGCAAAGCAGTAGACATTTGCTCCCTGACACACTCTCCCAAAGTTCTCAGCAATTTTAATGCGCTATGTGGATGGGCAATTATGACCATGGAGAAAGAAGACAAGGACAGTATGCATGTAAGACCAGGAGACATATTCAAAGGGTGGCGTTATTTTTTGTCTGTCTTCTCCTCCACCTGCAATTATTTGAACCCTGCAACACCCAGCTCTGGCTTACCCACCCCATGCTAGAAGCTGGCTCTGCCTCTTGCTGAGGGCCTGGAAGGAGGGAGATGTATAATGCCACGCTGGCAGGAGGAGCCCACCAAGGAAGCCTTATCTCAGACTGGCTTTCACTGGGCTGGCCTTGGTTCCCAACTCCAGCTTCCAAAGAGTGCCCAGGCACAGGACCTTCACCCTATATGTCTGCCTAGCTGGCAACTACTCATCCTTCAGGATCAGCATACTTGGCCTTCTTGAAGAAGCCTGCCCATTTGCAGTACAGGCTAATGCTACCCGCTGCAACAAATAACTCCCCAGATTTTATAATAGCTCAAACACGATAGAAATTTCTGGATTTTACTCAAGTAAACATAAAAGACCTGGAAGGGAGTTTGGGTTAGAGGACACTTCTTTTCCATGCAAACTGAAGGCTGCGCTGGTGGCTTCCAGGCTTCCACTGGGGATTGGCTGTCTCTGTTCTTCTTTTCCCCTTCCAGCTGGAAGTGGCTGTTTAGATTGCAGACCCAGCTCCACTACTCACCAGCTGCGTGGCCTCGGGAAAGTTCCTTCACTCTGGGGAGCTGACTGCTCATGTACAGTGCAGGGATGGTGCTTGTCATTACCTCAGAGGGTTGTGAGGACAGGCGAGAATGTGTGTGAGGCACTCCGCCCTGCACTGGGCGTGTGGCAGAGGGCAGAGGTGTGTTGGCTGCTGTGCTGTGGGCCAGACCTGCTCCTGGGGTTTGGTCATGGATGGAGGGCTTATGGGAGGGAAAAGAACGCACCCTCATTCACCTGAGCTGGGAGGCTCCCCATCGCTTCTCACCATAACTTCCTTAAATCCCAGGGCAGACCATACACAGCCTGGGCCAGGATGGTGGGGGTGGGGGTGTGTGATTTGTGCTTTGTTTTGTTTTAAAACATGCAGCTAAAATTCCAATTATGAAGACACATTCAGAACTTTGACCCCAAGGAGGAGCGGTCAGGTCACAGGAGATTTCTCCCACCAACCATTGTCACCCTCTTTTCATGACCTGCGTCAGGGAGGAAGACGAGTCAGGGCTGGGATTGGAGGGGAGAGACTGGGTCCATAAGCTGAGCCTTCACTGCCTCGGAGAAACTTGAGTTAACTTGACGTGAATCAAAAACAGGAAGAGAATGAAGTTGCTTTGTCAATTCCAAACTCAAAGACAAAATAAATTTTTACCTTAACTGCAAATGAAATCAAAGTTTGACTGTCTATCTTTCTCAGTCTCTTTTTTTCTCCCCCTAAATCAATCCAAACTGGAATGAAAGCTAATGTGATTTAACAAAAATAAAAAGTTGTCCCATCAAGAATTACAACTGAATCAGACCCAAATTAATACATGGTTTTCCTGAATCCCTTTGCTTACCATGTTGCAACATTGTGTTCAATGGCAAGAAGGTGAGAGCCACCTTCAGGGCTCAAAAGAAGACTTTGAGATTTTTTTTTATGCTAAAACATAGTCCCTCTACACATGGATGGTATGGAGAATTGGAGATTACCTCAGCTCGAAGTTCCCTAGATGTATGACCTTAAGCAAGACTCTGAGCCTTCATTTCTTCGTCTACAAAATGGGGCTAATGTCATGTGCCTGTTTTATAGGTTGACTGTTGCAAGCATCAAAGGAAATAATTAGGAAAAAGCTTCATAGACTATGAAGTGCAGTACAAATTGAAGAGCTTTTTAGCATTTTGTCTCAGGAGGCACAAGAAGATTGGCCTCTTGGGGCACATAACATCCATGTAGACGATGTTCCTGTGTGGATGGGTGCCCACAGCAAGGAGGGTGCAAATAACTCACCTCCTAACCCAGCAGCTGTGGGTTACTGCTGCCACTACCTGATGGGCTTTCTCCCCTCCAAAAGAAGATTCTGGAAAAGAGGGCAGAGTGGCCCAGCCCCTAGTAGATGGTGCATTAGCTAACTTGGTGCTACTTTTAGCCTCCCTCCCGCCACCCCATGTGCCTGGGAAGGGAAAGGTAGAGCCTGCCCCTGACTTGTGGTGGGAAGGACCTACCCTAGCTAGTTCTGCAGCTGATTGATTTATTTGGCCCTTTTAGCACCTTATTCCTCTATTTATTCACGTATTTCATTCATCCAATAAGTATTTATTAAACACCTAGAATATGCCGGGTTCTGGGACTGGTAATAGAAATACAGGGTGAGCAGAAAGACCTTGGCCCTGCCCTCATAGAGATGACAACTTACGGGAGAAACAGCCATTAATCAAAAACCCTGATAAATGTAACTTGCACCGTATTAAGTGCCACAAAGGAAAAGACATAGAGCCGTAAGAGAGCAGAATGTGGGGAGGCTCAACCTAGTCAGGGAGGTCAGGAAAGATTTCTCAGGCAAGCGGTGCCAGAGCCGAGAGTTTATTTCTCTCTCCTGGTGCCCCTCCCTCCATCTAGTAGTAATTCTGTTTCTCCTACCTGTAAGGTCCTGTTCCAGCTGCCATGCGTAGAAAGCAGCTAATAAACTGGTGCTCTCCAAGGTGTTCACTGATAAGGCTGAAAGAAGTAGCTTGTAGTATCTTTTAGTGCAAGATGTCTTCAGAATCAAAGGAATGGGCCACTGTCACTCAATCAACACGTGTTTATTAAGCCTTGTAGTGGGCATTTGCTGCTTTCTGGCTACCCAGCGTCCATTCACCCTAGTTCTAATAACATCACCCCGATTTCCTTTGGGGACTTAACCTTCCTCCATCGCGTGTAGTCCTTGTGGGACTGCAAACCAAGGTGACCTGCACCGCTGTAATCAAGGGGCACAGAAGCAAAGCTCGGCCAACCACTCTGTCCCAGGACGTGAGTCCGATGGAGTGGTACAAATTTGGAAACTTGGTTAGAGCTGGTTCATTTCTGGAGATGCACCTGATGAGCTGGTCAAACACTTCCTGCTGCCTGGACCCCAGAGCTGCCCTGCAGCCCATCTGTTTCCAAGACTTGTCTCCAGACACCCTTTAATTCTGTGAGCAATCTTCTCTGTTATTCCCATAAAGACCCCCTTTTGCTCAAGTTAGCCAAAGTTGTTTGTTTCTGTTGCTTGCAGTCAAAAAAACCCTGACAGAAGCTACATACTTAACAATGTTTGTGGTGTTTAGCATTGTACAAAGTGTGTGTGTGAGTTCCTTATGACAACCCTCTGGATTAGGGTAGGCAGGTATTCCTTTATTTTATGGATGAGAAACCTGAAGCTCAGAGAAGTTAAGTTCCTTGCCCAAGGTTATAGAACTACTTAGGGTCAAGAGCTGCGATTCCAATTCATTTCTCCTGGCTCTTGGTCTTATGCTTATTCCATCAACCCTGATTTCTAAGGGGCAAGGTATATACAAGTCTTAGGAGCACATGCTTGCCTAGGTACTGTGAAAGATACAAAGAAGTCATACCTTTCCTGTCTGCAAGTAACTTAAGATGTAGTAAAAGATGAAAAGCATGCATATAAACTTTATATATATATAAAATTTATATATATATATGCCAAGTGTCCGATTACTAGTATAGATAATGTGTGCTATGGGAGTTCAGAAAAGAGGGAGGTTACTGGGACAAAGGAAGGAAAGGGAAGAAGAGGCTTGTCCAAGAATGTGGAGCTTGAACTAAGCCTTCAAAGGTGGGTAGAGTTTCCATAGCTAGAGAGCAGGAGGGAGGGCATTCTAAACAAAAGGCCCAGAGTGGGTGAAAGTATGGAAGAAAGGTTACAAGGCATGTTCATGTATGAATGCATAGAATCCATTCTGGTTGGAGTGGTGGGTTGACTAATGGCAGAAATTGAGGCATTGAGTGAGGTTGATAGGGAAGGTGTTGGTAACAGGAGCATGTTACTAAGAATTCCTAATACAGATCGAAGGTACCCTATTTCAAGGTGTGGCTGAGGCTGCTAATCATTCATCATAATCTATTCTCCTCTGAAATAATACCCTCCATTTTTAGCTGGCAAATGATTACTTGGAATAAAGCCTACATTTCTCAATCTCCGTTGCAGCTAAATGTGTTCTGACTAGTGAAATAAGAAAAGGTGTCATATACCGGCTTTTAGGTACCTTCCTTAAAAGACAACTGGCATGTGTCTTTTTCTTCTATGTCACTTCTGTTTTCCTTGATGGAATGCAGATGTGATGACTGGAGCTGGAACAACTATATTAGGCCATGAGTTGATCTTGTGAATGGAGATCACACATGGTGAAACAACAAGGTAGAAGGAGCTTGGATTCCTGAGGACTCCTGGAGGCCAAGTTGCTATTCCAGCCCCGGACTATTTATGTTTTGACTTATATATACAACTGACCCTCTGTGTCCATGAGTCCTGAGTTCATGGATTCAACTAACTGCAGATTGAAAATATTTGAGGAAAAAAAGCATCTGTACTGAACATGGACAGACTTTTTTTCTTGTCATCATTCCCTAAACAATACAACTACTTATGTAGCATTTACATTGTGTTACGTATTATAAGTAATTTAGAGATGATTTAAAGTATATGGGAGGATGTGCATAGGTTATATGCAAATAAAACACCATTTTATATAGGGGATTTGAGCATCCACAGGTTTTAGTGTCTGTGGGGAGTCTTGGAACCAATCTCTACGGATTCTAAGAGATAGCTATGTATGAGAAATAAATTTCTTCTTTTTTTTATGTTATCATTTCTTATGCTTCTTTGACTTACAGTCAAACCTAATCCTAACAGATACACAAAGCCAAACCCAGTTAGGAAGCAATCTAAGCCCATTTTTCCTTATGCTACTAAGATAAAGAGTGAAAGGTTCAGACAATATATTCTTGGGTAGTGGGAGTCAACTGAGGCAGGGCAGATAAAGGATGAAATGACTGATTATCTTGTGACTTTAGAATACAGTGA
Organism: Indri indri; assembly: GCA_004363605.1. Taxonomy (NCBI): domain Eukaryota; kingdom Metazoa; phylum Chordata; class Mammalia; order Primates; family Indriidae; genus Indri; species Indri indri. The sequence continues at coordinate 10,746 of RJWJ010008268.1, read as the reverse complement.
TGACCTGAAAAGCACAGACTTTAGAGCTGGGTCCTCTTGTCCCTTAAAGAAGGGGAGATCAAGGTAGTTTGTTTTCTTACCCACCCCATCTCAACGAACTTCTCTAAATACCCCTCTTAGGGCATCTACAACCAATGCGGAATTTCATCAGATTACGTAGCGTCCTGAAAGAGAATGAACAGGTAATTCTAGACACTGTTTCCTACATACCCCAGTTCTAGCTACAAGTGCAACTTTAAAAATCAAAATATCCATATACACATATGTACATGTATGCACACATGTGTTTGTATACACCTATGTATGCATACATCCACACATACTTAAAAGGAAGTTTGGCCAGGAGTCACACTCCCATGGCTGGCCAGTTATTTTTCCTTAATCCCAGCTGTAAGTCATAATTTGAACGAAGCCTGAGAATGGTTTGTTGCATGTTTGTGTTGGGGACCCAGAAGAGACGGAGTTAAAGAGAATCCAAATGCTCTTTCTATCTCCTGTAATATGAAGAATGCTTCTTCCAACCATCTTCTGTAATTTGGGAATGAGAGCAGAAAGGAGACTGGAATATTAAATATTACTCTAAGGAAGTTTGCTCCTATTCTGAAGTAGGGACAAGGACTTAAAGACAGCGAAAGCATCTGGCCTACCCCCATTCCACCTTGGACAGAGACGGGCCTGGGACCAATTGAATGGAATAGTGGTAGGAGAGGATTAAGGCATTGGGAAGCCTGGTGGAGTTGAAGTTGTCACAAAATCATACGTCGTGCCAATAATCAGCTGTGTATTGCTTTTAGAGAGGAGGCTTCGTTCTTCTGGTCTCACGTTTCTGTGAGGAAAATTCTACGAGAGAAACTCTTCTGGCCTTTCTCCTCACCCCTAACTTGCTTCTCCTCATGGGAAGAGGATAAAGTATCTGACTGGTGGTTTGGGAAAAGGAGCAAGCTTGGCTCGGCCCTGCTGGGCGTGTGGGTCATTGGTGTCGCTCTGTGACCCGGACTCTGCGTGTAGGTGACTTGCTTCACCGTGTGGAAGGTCAGGAGGCTGAAGTGCAGTTTGGGGGTGAGTTCCATTTCAGGGGATTGTGTTAGGGATCCTGACTGTGGCTATAGATCTAAGCTTCATCCTTAAGAATTACCAATAAAGCTGATTTTTAAAAAAATACTGATTTGGCTGATTCCTCTGTAATATTTGCCAGTTAGTTGCAATCTTGAAAAGCAAAGACAAAGATGTTATTTCTGTTCCCCTAAAACTCCAATAATTGAATACCCATTGGGCCTACCATAAAAGGTTCAGCAGTGGCGTGGCAAGTCTATATTTATTCATTGATCCACTCAACATCCAAGACAAACTTTTTAGGAGCTCTGTCTGTGCCAATCACTAGGAGTATGGATTTCAGCTTGAAAACTCAGCTTTATAAAAAATATATTTATATAAAGTATATCTGTTTATTTTCTTTATGTCAACCTAGTGTATCTGGTTTTAATCCCTTTCCCACCAGGTTGGGTTTCCCTCTCTAACGCCATGGCCACTTTGCAGTCTTGGGTCTCGGGCAGGGCAAGGTGGCAAAGGAGTTCGAGGAAGGGGCCCATCTGGTGCTGGTTCTGTGCCATCACTCTGCGGTGCCCGTCACCATAGTCAATGCCATCGACATCTTTCTACACAGCTGTCGTGGTCCTGCCACCGACCTTGGTACACCTCAAAGTAATTCCTCTTGGCTCCTCTGATAGCCTTACGAGGAAGCCTGAGCAGTCTCCCACCCTTTCTCCCTTTTCTCTTAATCAAGCTAGGAATCCCTTTTTAATCTCGAGAAAAGCTTTTCCTCATTATATTTCTGATCAAGACATTTTGTCCATATCCTGAATCCTTACTCTTTTGCCTTTGTTTAATTCTCCTATGATAAAGTAATATTTTAGAGGTGTATTTGCTGCCGCGCCAGGTTCTGGAAATAATAAATCTTACCAAGTATAATTCTAGCTGGTGAGAAAAGATTTGTAAATAGATCATTAGATTAGAATTGGGCTTTTAACAAAGGTATACACAGAGTTGCAAAGAGGCACGGTGGAGGAGGAGGGTCAGGAATGATGTCATGGTGGAGGTGGTATTTAACTAGGGGCCTTGAAAGATGAGGGGAACGCCGGGAATGGGGTTGGAGAAGGACAATCCAGAAAGAGGAAATTAGAGCTTGGGCAAAATATCCTGTTTAGGGGGAAGACAGCCATAGTGGCTAGAACGTTGGAGGCACGGGGGAGCGGGGTTGAGAAATGGCAGGAGCAAGGCTGTGAAATTAGGACCATGTTGATTGGGAAGGACCTCGGATGACGGCCTGACAGATTGGACTCTCTCCATTGGGCATCAGAACTTACTCAATTCGACAAAACTTTACTGAGCACCAGAGGTAGGCACTACTCTACCGTGGGATGCAATAAAGACAAAGACACAGCTTCTATCCTTATAAAGCTGAAAGGTTAGTAAGGAGAAAAGGCATACTATTAAATATTTATAGCATATTTATTTAACAAAATGTATAAAACAATTTATTTAACGATCTATATAAGACACAAATATAAAATAAAATACAGTCAGCAGTAGAACGAAGACCTAAGTATAAATCCCGACAGGCCAGGACTTTTAACATGTGAGCAGCTGGGCGGTACGAACCCAACAGTCAGATGTTTGGATCGCTCTTCATTCAGACATTGGCCAGTGAATAATCTGACACCACTTAGAAATGGCTTCGGGTATTCTTCTCATTACATCAAGATGGGAAACCAGCGTGGAAAGAGCACAAGCTTTGGACTCAGACATGCTTGAGGTATAACCCTGCCACTTAAGGCCACACATTGTTTTCCCCCTCAAATCCTTGTTTCCTTGCCAGTAAATGTGGATAAAGATGCCTCCTTGCCAGGCTGGTATGAGGAGTAGAAGTACAAAATCAGTACCTGCCTGCAATGTGGCGGCAATTACTGTAGTCGCTGGGTGAGAAGCGATGGTCTGGTATAGCGCATGGGAATGAAAACGGAGATAAAAGGACACTGATTTCAGCAATCAGGTAGTGGTGAAAGTCACGGGACTTGATCACGGAACAGACAAGGGAAGAAGAGAGAGGGGAGAGTTAAAAAACATTTAGAGCTTGAGTAACCGGGAACATGGCAGGGCCTTTTAAAATAGGCGAAACTGAGTAAATCCTGCTGCATCCTGTCCTCCTTGGACAAACACGAACACAGAACGTGAAAGCAGGTTTGGACCAGCCCTTGTGGGAGGTCAGGCATGCGTCTGGAATTTAGCCTGGTGGAGTGAGCTCCTCAGAGAGAGTTTTCTAGGGAGGCTGCTCCACACCTGGGAGGCTTGGAGATGACGGTGTTTTTTGTGAAGAGCTTTTCAGGGAGAAGGAAGGTCTGCTCAGGTACAGGAGGGTGAGGAGAGGGGAAAGGCTGGATTGGGATTGACCTTCCTGTAGGGATTGGAACACTCCATCAACAACCCCTCCTTTGTCCTCAGATCTTGCCTGATGACCAGCCTGAGATTTGCTGGGAGATTGCCTTTCAGGTGTGGAGTTCCACGTGATGTTATCAGGAGAGGGAAAGAGCTTGCTCTGAGTGATCTTATGTTAATTACCTCGCTTTGCAAAGGCAGGCAGAGACCCGCAGCTTGGAATTAAATAGAGGGATTTCTACCCAAGCGAACAGGAGAGTGGGGCCTCCTAACCTGAATGTTGGAAGGTGAACTGAGGCCGCGGTCTAGCTCCGCACTGTCCAGTAGGAATATGACGTCAGCCACTACGTAATTTATAATTTTCCAATAACCATGTTAAAAAGAAATGGGTGACATTAATTTTAATAATATATTTTATCAAATCCAATATATCCCAAATACTGTTTTTCAACATGTACCACTAGCCACATTTCAAGTGCTCAATAGTCACATGTGGGTAGTGGCTACCATGTTGGACAGTGTACATTTAAACAATTTGTGCCAAAAAAGAATTTCAAACACTGGGTCAGTGGCAAAAAGTAAGTCGTTGTAGTTTTAGCTTGAAATATCTGAACAAATGTATGAACAATGGCGACTACAATTTATTAGCATTTTACTTGCCTTTTACTGGCCAAGTGCACCATAAATTGAATTCTCTTTCTGGCATCATCTCTCTCTCTTTTCTTCTTTTTACTTCCTTGGGGATATGTCAAAGAGACATAGGAATCAACTAAATGAGCTGCCAATAGTCAAAGCTTGAACAATTTAAGCGAGAAACTTAGTAAAGTAGTATTGGATTATAACCCAAAGTATAAAATAAATATTCATAAATCCATATTGGTATAAATGAATGATTGAATAAATAGGAGGAAAGAGAGAAATCTCCTGTGTGAAGAATTTCAAATAATTTATAATTTCAGATAATTTATATGCATACTCCACCCTCAAGTAGGCGTAGCTTAACTCCCCACTCTTTAAGCATGCACTGTAGATAGTGACTTCCTTCCAAAGAGCACAGTACAAAAAAGGAAGGGAAAAGTAACTTAAAGTGGAGGAAACTAAAAAATGCTACCTCAGCCAGGTGTTTGAAACCAGTATCAGCAGTCAGAACTCAGGTTAATGGTATGTACCTTTGATGTGGTGTAATGAAATGGCCCTTTACTTCTGTGATCTTCGGCACAAAAATCATAACCCCGCTCTAATCATGGGAAAAACATCAGAAAAATCCCAATTCAGAGACATTCTGCAAAATACCCAACCAGGACTCCTCAAAACTGTCCAAATAAGGAAAGCCTGAGAAATTGTCAGACTAAAAGGAGCCTAAGAAGATGTGAAGACTACGTGTAAGGTAGTATCCTGGAAGAGATCCTGGAGCAGAAAAAGGAAATTATGTAAAAACTAAGCAAATATGAAAAAATGTGAATTGTAGTCAATAATAATGTATCAATATTGGTTCGTTAATTGTAACAAATGTACCATACTAATGTAAGATGTTAATAGTAGAGGAAACAGGGTGTGGGTTATGTGGGAACTCTCTGTACTATCTTTGCAATTTTTTGCCAAATCTAAAACTGTTCTAAAAAATAAAGTTTATTTTTAAAAAAACATGGATCAATCTTGCCCTTTGAATAGGTCTTTTAATCCATGCTTGACTTTGTGACGGCGTTCATTGGTCTTCTGGAAAATATTGTTCACTGAGTTTTAGGCAGATCTTCCCAATGTTGACACATGTCATTACACCATATTTTAAAAAATGTGTTAATATCACCATTGATCTCATCAGAAAAGTCTTTAAGTGTGGAGGAGTTGTCACGCTCACAAACAAATACAAGTGTTAAAAAATTCTAATTTTCTTTTGAATGCTCAAAATTTTATCACTGGCAAAGAAAATGGTCAGTTTTTTTTTCTCTTGAATTGACAGGCCCAGTTTGCTCATTTTTGAGAAAACGTCTACCAGGAATGTAAGTGTGGATAACCACGGCTTGTCAGGCATTTTTTCCCCCCCAAATGAAAATGGTGTTCCATGAAAAGAGCAGCTAGTTCAGCTCTCAACTTGAAAAATCATGTAGGTACTTTAAACATAACCATGATACTTCAGTGCTCTGTGCATCTTGCCCATATCAGCATACTGGATATTAAAAAGTGCTGTCCACATTATCACACTGAATATTAAAAAGATGTGTACTCACGGTTTGAGATTTAATACAATGAATAATTTGTACTTGTTCATCTATTACATTCTTAAGTGAAAATGGCTTTTTTTTTTTTTTTTAACGGGAGCATGTGGAAGTGAAGAACACAAGGACAGCCAGCACAGCTTTGTGCTCCTGCCTTGGTTCATGCTTAAGCCTCCAGGAGCTCACCAGCCATTGCTTTGAAGAACGTTAAGCAGACAGGGACATGATATGTTTTATACAGATCCCTCCAGCAGCAATGGGGAGGATTGATTGGAGCGAAAGAGACTGGAGGCAGAGGGGTGGGTTGCCGGGGTCCCCAGAAGGGATGGTGACCACCAAGACTGGCAGATGCTCTGCTGCCACCTGCTCTGGGCTTGCTCCCTGGCCAGGTCAGACCCACCAGCCCAAGGGTGGTGCTGCCTGGCAGCTGGTGGATGTCACCATGGATGCCTCTGTTAAGGGGCACATGGGTCGGTGCAAGGCAAGAAGTGGGTTTTTGCCCCATGAGTCTCTAGCCAAAATGCCTGGTCCGCCTGTCCCTGACGGCATGCTTCTGGGGCCTTGCTGAGTCACTTAGTGCAGGACAGGGGGGCTCTGCCAGCCACGCCTTGTCTTTTGCCACCTCTCCCACTTCCCCTTGGACTCCAAGTTCCAGTCGCCAGATTGCCACTTTTTTTAGTCTACCACCCTGTCTCCTGCCTCCAAGCATTTTCATACACACACACACACACACACACACACACACACACACATCCCTAACCAATTCACTCATCCTTCATGTTTCAGATTAGATATTATTTCCTCCAAGAGGTCTGCTGGCCCCCTCCCATATCCAGGGCCCTGCCCTTTTTAGGGGGCTTTCGGAGCTCCCACCGACAGCATCATGGGCTACAGGAGGGTGGGGCTGGGTCTGTCTTATTCTCTTTTCTATGCCCGGCTCCCAGCCAGTGCCAGGCTCTCATAGGCACTAATAGCTGCTAACGTGAGAGGGCTTGGCTTGTCTACGCTGGCACTGCTTTGCTCTTGGCTTCTTAAGGGCTCAAGGCCTGACACCCTGTGGTCTCGGGTCAGGAAAGAAAGCACAGACTGCTGTTCTCAGCGGGCAGAAGAGCAGAGTGGTTAGGACAGTGGGTTCTTGAGTCAGACACACTGAGTTCCTAAGGCTAGCTCTGTACCTTACTATCTGTGTGGAACTCGCTGTGCCTCAGTACAATGGGGATAATACCAGTACCTATACCTATGACAGTCGCAAGAATTGAAGGACATCCTGCATGTAAAGCACCTGGCACTTAATGATCATTCAAGAAGATGTGGCTCTTACTATTTTATTATTGCTACTATTATCTCTCACCACTGTCTCTCTTTGACTCTTTGGCATGGTCAGTGCCAACTCTACCCTCCAAACAGCCCTACATCCTACACTCCTGGGGACTTCTGGCTATAACTGTTGTCACTGCAGCCACCCACCCTGCAGCCTGAGTCTCACTGACCTAGAAGCCTCTCAGTGGTCCCAACTCCTGGCCCTTTGGGTGTGAAGTATGAGCGCTGACCTGGGACAGGTGCTGGCTGGCGGCGGGGAGGGTGTCAGGGCTGGAACCCCGAGCAGTGTTTCTGCCCAGGAGCTGGTCTCGGGCAGACCCCTGGGGGGCACATGGGCTTCTCCTGCAGGTGTGGCCTTTGGAGGGCAGCTCCAAATCGCTGAGCTGGGCTCTGGTGCATGGACGGAAGGACTTGAGCCACACAGATGGTTCTTCTGTCCCTGTGTCCTAGTGGTCCACCCGTCTGCTGACTGGAGCTAGGCTCAGGTTAGACACTGTTCCTAAACCTCTAAGCTTTTAGACTGGGGGTGTGGGAGGGGGGCTCGTGGGAAGGTCGGGAGGTGGGGGGAGGTTGGATAGGAATAGGTGAGTGGCACAGGGAAGGCCTTTCTCCCAGGGTGAAGGAGGGGTTTGGGTTTCAGCCCGCCCCCTCGCCCCTGGGGCCCTCTCAATTTCTTCACCCGAGCCCCTTCCTGACCTGGCTGTGCCCCCTGAGGTAAGCAGGTCATCTTCGCCCCGTCACAGTCTTCATTCACACTCATTCAGCAACACAGGACCCGGCTGCTCCTTGAGGCAGGTGAAGCTTATTGTCAACACGCTTTCTGTATCCTTATCTCTGATTGCAGGAGAAAGACTGTCTGCCACTCAAGGGGTTTCAGGCAGCCAGCAGGAGGGGGAGGGCTTTGCAGCCCCAGGGACCTCTGGAGGCCAGTGATCCAGAAACTTGTTTACAAGGAGGTCTAAGACCCTGGGGCCAAAGTTAGTTAGATGGTAGCTAACATTTGCATAAGGCTTTAACAAGTGACCAGACACTTTCCAAGCTCTGCCGCACTAGATCTCACCACTGACCGCAGTTACAGCGCCTGCTCCCCTTTAGACGCCCCAAAACAGAGTCCCAGCACTTATTTGAGTAGCTTAAAGCTATAATGCTTAGGCCTTGCAACTCCACAGGCTACCCTTGGGGGTTTAAAGGCCCCAAATATGCAAGCACCTGGACATAATCTGTGCTCTCTCAGTCCGTCCCTCCCTCCCTTCCTTCCGGTATTTATTTACTAGTAGTATGTGCTAAGTGCCAGGTGTTGTAGGTGCTGAGGATATAACGGGGAGGAAAAAACATCCCTGTTATGGCGTTTACCATGCGCAACTTTCACTAGAAAATTTCTGTTGGGGATCTTAGTTCCTCACGCGTCTGCAACTGTGAACACAGAACAGTCTCCATGTAGTGACCCCCCTGTGACCCTAACTTAGTTGAGGCCAATAGGCTTTAAATTGAGCACAGGCCACGTTATGACATTTACGACTCACTTTAAAACTTTGAAATAATTCAGCATAGACAGCGAGATACTGCACTGTATGTATATATCCTGTATGTGTATTTTTCCAAAACTTTTTTTCACTCGACACTTACCTTCCTGAGATTCACCCCTCTAGCCTCACGTAGCTGTAGTTTATTCATTTCCACTGCTGACGAGTGTTGCACAATACAGATAGTCTGCAGTATTTTTATCCATTCTATTGATGGACATTTAGCTTGTCTCTGATTTGGGGCTACCGTGAAGCAATGCTGCCATGAACATTTCTGTGCATGTTTTCTGGTGCACATGTACAAGAGTGTTTTGCAAACTGTGGATGGTGGCTGACTTCCTGATTAGCATTTTAAAATAATGGAATTAAATAACGTTGAATGCATCAGAATGTGCCTCACATGGAAAGAATATGTTTGTTGTTTTTTTTTTTTTAAAAAAGGACAATCATTGTTTTCTGAAATGTTTGAGATATCTATAGATCTATGTACATACCCACGCATGTGTGGGGTGCACGCACACACACACCCCCACTCTTCACATCACGTACATTTCAGAGCTGTAGCTGCAGTGAGAACAGCACCTCCTACGGTTGTGTGGGATGGCAACACTGCATACTCCGGCCAGTGCGTGTGTGAAAGTGCAGGAATGCCGGGTCCCATACTATGTATTGGGTTTTTTTCACACTGGGGGTAAAGACTTTGAAATCCTTGACTACATACAAATGGAATTGCAAAGTCATAGGAAATGTTATTTCAGCTTTACTAATGCGAAATTATTTCCCACTGTGGTTATACGTGCCATTTACATTTACATGTTACAATTTGCTTTTATCTTATTCGGTGTGCTAATTTTTTTTTTCCAATTGGCTAATAGTGAAAACATTTCTTGTTGTGATGTTAATTTTCATTTCTCTGATTACTAATGTGCTTAAGCATAATTTTCCTATGTGTGCCAGTCATTCATATGTCTTCTGTGAAGTGCCTGGGTGAGTTTTTGATTCATTTTTTCTATTATTTTGTATTGCTATGTAGAGTGGTATAACTACTCTGGATATAATCCTTTGTTTATATATGTTGCAAATCTTTTCTCTTAATTTTGGTTTTCTTTTCATTTTCTTAATGTTACTAATGAACAGAAATTTTTAATTTTAACATGAATATGTCTATCCTTTTTATGGTCGAAACATTTTATAACTGTTTAAGTAAATTTTTATAACACTGGGGTTATAAAAAGAGGTTTTCCTTTCACATTTAAGCCTATAATTCATTTGAAATTATTTTTTACTTCTAGGAGGTCTGCTTAGTTCCTTTTTCAATCTGTTCTTGGGTTTTCATATTTTGGTTACTGAAACCTTATTATTTGTATTTTATATTCTCATATGATAATTCTAATTTGTAATGGCTTTGCAAATTTTATCTTATTGCCTGCTATCAATGCAGGATTTCACTCATGGTGTATGCTTCCATGTTAATTTAATACTTTTTAACTGAATACTTTGTAACTGAAAACTTTTTCCTCTTTGGTATTTTACCTTTGAAAGTTTGATGCTTGGGATGGATGTAGGTGTCTCTGGAGTGGATTTGCATTTACTTCTGCCAATGTGGGACCGTTTTGAGTTTTAGGCTTGAGGTTTTTTGACCCATCCAGGTAGTACGAGAGCCTGCTTGAGCTCTGATGTTTAGTGGAGATGATCCCCCACCTCTGCTCATATCCAAAGTTTGATACAATTGATTTTATTTCATGCTGAGCATATGGCTCTCTGGGGTCCCAATACTATGCAGAGGTCTTTAGACAACTTAACTTACAACTGCTTCTCAATTCCTGAAAGCTGAGAAAATTGATGCTCAAATTCACAAAACTTGCTTGGTCTCCACTTACTGTTCTGGGTTCTCTCCTTCACTTAGACATTGACCTGACTATTCTTTAAATTTTTACCAGCTCATGGATGCATTTAAGAGGACTGGAAAAATTTATCTAGCATTCTAAATTTTATTTAGTAGGAGGATTGATTCAGGTATGTAATCTACCATGCTGCTGGAAATAAAAGCTGCTTAAAAGTTTCAATTATATTTTATTTCTAGAAATTCTATTTTATTCTTTCTCAAGTCTGTTTGGTAATTTTCATTACCAAGCTCACATTTTCAATTCTCATTTTTATTTCTCTAAACATATTTAGCATATCTAAAAAGCATACCTATAAAAATAACCTGTGACTGATAATTCCAGCACCCAAAGTCTTGACAGGTCTGACTG
>RJWJ010008267.1:14259-54206 GCA_004363605.1 Indri indri | reverse complement strand
CTTCACATTCCCCCAAAGGATGGTTCCAAAATTTTATTCTGATCATGCCAATCAAAAAGTTAAAGCCCTTTAGTGGTTCCTTATCAACTTCAGGCTCTTTAGCCCAATATTCAGGAATCTTCTTTGTTTTACCCTTGTCTACCTGCTCCAGTATCAACTCCAGGGACTCCTCTCTTTTCAGTTATACCAAGTTACATGCTACTCCTCATGTCTTGCATACCTCTGTGTCTTTGCTCATGCTGTGTTTCTCTGCCTAGAACTCTGTTCCTCCCTTCATCTACCTAACTGCTACTCAAATTCAAGACAGCTCAACCATTATTTCCGTCAGGAAACCTTTCTACATACCTCTTATCCAGGCAGAGTTAGTTATGTCTGCTCTGCACTCCTGCAACATTCTATCATATGTATTTATAATTCATCATATTGTGTTTTAACTACAGACTTTCCTGAAGAAGTCCCCCATACGACAGGGGCTGTGTCTTACTTATCTGGTCATCCAACCAATGTTTACTGAGCTCCACCCCCACCCCACACTCCCAGAGCTTTGCTGGCTGGAGGCTAGGGATACAACAGAAAAGATAAAAAATCCTGCCCTTCCTTGTGGAGTTAACATTCTAGAGGTGGAGCCTACCTTCTTCTTCTTCTTCTTTTTTTTAAGAGACAGGATCTTGCTCTTGTCACCCAAGGCTGGAGTGCAATGGTGTGATCATAGCTCACTCTAACCTTGAACCGCTAAGCTCAAGCCTCCCCAGTAGCTGGGACTACAGGCATGTGCCATCACACCCAAGCCTACCTTCTTATTCACCCTAGTAGTTCCAGTGCCTGGCCCTTGATGAATATGATAAGGTTAGAAAATTAGCTGGATCTAACAACGAGCCTTTTCAAGATTCTCTCTCTATCATTATCTTTCCTCAGATCTTCTCCTTTTACTTATGTTCTCTTTTAAATTTCTCCTATGCATTTGTTAGTCAAAGTACTCCTGTGTAATCTAAATACACTAGACCCCTGGACAAAATTTCTAAGCAAAGTTCAATTTTACACTCTCCCTTCTCTCTTCTTCCATCCTTCTTCTACATCCTTGTCGCACTTCCATTGCCCATGTCCCTTGAGACCAAGTACCTTCTGGCTGTCCAGAAGTAATGTTAGGCATCCAACTTAATACTTTCTTTTCCCAAAGTATCCCATGTTCTAATTTACTTCTCCCTAATCTTCTCTGAATACTTCTAAAGTCAGAGCTAGCTGGTCAATATTATCTGCTGTATGGGAAGGCTTCATACTTTCTCATTCCCCACCCAGCGAGAAAGGCCCCCCCTCAGTGCTGTTTCCCTCTGCCACAGTACCTATATAACCTGCACTGGAAACACTGATTCTCTTGCCTGGCTTTTCCTTGAGGGACCTTTGGTTTAATTCTTTTCATCCCTAGAACTTTCTAGAGTCTACAACAGTTCAACAAATTATTAATAAAGGAATAGATGAGTAAGTATGTGTATGTGTGTATTCTTTCTCTCTCTCATATATTGTCCTCTTCTCCTGAATTCAGCTGTCAGTATGACTTCAGTCCAAGAAATTTCTACATTGAAAGGAGATCTACAAAAAGAGGCATCCAGAAATACCCACCTTTGACCCAAGGAAAAAAAAGTTGTTTCTTTAAAAATGTTAGAAGAATTTCAAGTTTAAAGGTGTGTTTTCAGTATCCCTGATCAGGTCACATCTGTATGTGTACCTTTAATACATGGCTTTTGCATTGTTTGCAAATTCAGTTTGACCTTCTTTGTCAATAAAGTGTGTAACACAACGGTGTTTCTGTATGTTATCCAAGTGGGTCCTTTCCCCAAGATGTGAGTGAGCCAGTGGCATGGTCTTTTTAAGATTTTGCTGGAATCGAGGCGCCAACATACTATTCGAAATTAAGTATCCTGTTGGGTGTGTTGGAGAGTAGGGAGGAGAGGGGATTCCTGCATGAATACAAAATCATAAACTTTTCGTAAGAGGTCTTCCACGTCTCCTAGATGTTTTGGGTCTTGCATAAGTAGGAAATGGACCCAATACTCCCTGCAGAGACTTCTTCCCATAGGACTGACTTCTTCTTCCTCCCCCCTCCCCGACACAAGGCAGAATCCCCTCGCAGCGCATCGGCAGCCGTGGTAGCGGCTGCTCCGAGAACCAGACCTCCCTTTCTCTCCTGTCCTCGCCAAGCTCCGGAGATGTCAAACATTCTTAAGCTGGGGTTTTCCAATCTGCCCCATGAGGAACTGCCCCGGAGGCAAAGCGGGCGGGCCCAAGCTGCGATGTGGAGAATTCGATGTCCGAGCGACCTCCTCGGAGGAGTGGATCGAGTTAAATATAACCGCGCGAATGGAATGGCACTAAAAATAAGGCAACAGCTGGCCTGTCCACAACCCTGTCCCGGGAAGGGCGGGGGCCTGAGTGGTCTTGTGCAGGAAGGCCGCTCCCGACCCAGGGGCTAGGAGCCGGTGGCGTCCGCAACCTGGACCGGAAGGCCAGCGAGGCGGGCCCGACTGCCCAAACCCTGGGAGGCCTGTCCGTGCGAGGGTCCCGGGGCCTGGACTCAGGGTCGGTTGGTGGCCTAAAGAGGGACTTTCCAAAGGAATCGGAAAGCCGGGCGAACTTGCCTGGACGTAACTAGGTGGAGGGGCTGGGCGCTGAGCTCCTGCGCGCCCCGCCGCCAGAGGGAGCTGGGCACGAGAGGAGGAGAAGCGGCGCCTTCGAGGAGGCCCGGGCGTCGCGGGAGACGGCAGCGCGCGGGGACTTGCGGCGGGCTGCCCGCGCGCTCCACTGGAGGCTCCCGGGGCGGGTCGCGCTCGGCCTCTACGCTCCCGCCTTCCCACAAGCCCCTTCCCGCGCGCGCCCCGCGGCCCTGCCCGCCCTCCTGCGTCAGCGCCCCAACCATCAAGCCAACAATTGAAACGTTTCCAAAACGGGCTATTTATTTGCCCCCAATAAATCGATCGGCGGTGATTAAGAAATCGATGTGGCCTGGGTGGGCGAGTCGCTCGCGGGGAGGAAAAGGTGCTTTCGCCCTGCGCCCGGGGGGAGACCGAGGGCGGGCGCCGGCCTGAGAGAGGCGTGCCCCGTCCGGGCCACACCCGAGGACCCGCCACCTGGGCGCGCGGGCCCCTGCAGGCCGCGTTCCCTCGGGCGGCCAGGGGCGCGCGCCCGCCGCCTGCTTTCCCCGGCCCCTCTCGCCTTTCTTTCTTGCGCGCCTGGGAGGCTGTGGCCGCCAGCGGCCGCCGAGCTGCTCGCAGGCTTTTGTTGCTCCTCGGCCGGCTGAATGGGGATTTTGTAAAGCGGGACAGATAAAAATGAGCAGCATCATATTGTTTGACAGAATGATCTCGCGTGATGAAGTGTCGGCTCCGAAGGGGGTGAAAATGGTGAATTCCTAAAAACCCCGTCCTCGGCTCCTCCGCGAGCTGCAGATAGCCTGGAGGGACCCAGCGGACAGCCGGGCCGGGCCGCATCGCTCCAAACTGTGTCGGAAACACGCCGGCTTTCAATGCCAAGTCATTTTTAAGCCCCGATTCTGTCCAGGACCTTTCTCCTCGCGGATGAAAAGAACAATTTTCTAGAGAAAGGCTCGTTTTGATTAAATCTGACATGCTGCTGATAACTCCATGCTAATGTGAAATAATTAACATAATAGCCATAATTAAAAGCACGCTAACAATGCCATAAATTTATCACACAATTTTACTAGCTTTCTGCCCCTAACTGCTCTCTCATCGTTAATTAAACGTGTTGCCTTTTACAGAATGGATGTTTATACATTTCCAATATAAATAAATTCGAAACCATCTTCTCTCTTCCTCTCTCTCTCCTTTCGTTTTGGTCCCTCGCCATTTACAGGCACCTTGGCGTGGACCCTGAGTGGCAGACACCTTGAAAATAAATGAAGTTTTGAGATGCAAATCCAAACAAGAACATTAAATTAGCCTCCTTTTTTTTTTTTTTTAACCCCAAAGAGATCTGGAGAGGTATACAAGGATGGTGGTGGTGGGAAGGGAGCTGAAAATCCCACCCCCTGGGAAATGCAAATAATCTGGGTGGGTTGGGGCCTCAAGTATCACCTCTGCTCTCCCCACCTTCCTAGGTGGCGGCCGTCCAAAGAGGCTGATGATCGTTTAACTAATCTATGAAGATTGTCTAGAAGGAGCCGACTTTGTTTGGGGCGGGGGTAGAAGAGACAGCAGAGGTATTTTCCAAATGGCTGCATCCACGTTTTCTTTCCTCTGAGAGAGACGGTAGCTGCTCTCTGTGGGGGGCGCTCCTTTCACGCTAAAGAACCTGGCCCCAACTCCCCGGATCGTAAGAAAATTGCACCCGCACTCGGGCATGATGATTCTATTTCACATCGCACCAACGATTTATTCAACCCATTGGCATGGTCTCTGAATTAAAGGAGAAAGAGGGCATCTGAGTTCGCTTGGGCCTGGCGAGGGATAGGTGGTCCGTTTCTGTCTTCTGCTCTCTCACCATGCCCCTCTCCCGTGTTGACCACTTAAGAACTCAAATTGAGCTGTAATTAATTCCCCCTTATCCATCATAAATTTTTCCATCCACTTCCTCCCCGTCTCCCCCCACCCGGACGCACGCACTAAATCTCTCCCCTCCCCTGGAGACGTCTCAATTTCCTTCCTATCGATTCGGACTCCACTCTTCCTGCCTCCTGTTGCTAGAACCTAGATCCCGCCCCCAACCCAGACCATGTCCGGGTGGCTTTCCCATTTGGGTACCACGTACTCTGCCCCCGCCAGGAAGGACCGACGGAATTTCATTCTACTCTCCTTCGCTTGAAATGTTTCAAACACTTGAACAGGCGAGGCAACTGACTGCCATCTTCCTCTTTAAATCTCTCCTGGGAAGTTTGCTTGTTGAGACTCAAGTAGTCACTCTTACAATTGTGTGTGTGTGTGTGTGTGTGTGTGTGTACTCGTTCTTCTTCTATCTCCACCAATAACCCTTTGAGACTCAGAAACTCTTTATCCACGTCTCCCCTAACCCCATTTCTGTTCCCTCTATCACATTTTTCTTGCCCCCACTGTGTCTCACTTTGTGTTTGTCTGACTGCTTCCATCTCTATTCTAAGGTTTGGCGGTAACTGACGACCTGTGGGCTTTTAACTGCAAACTGCAATTATGCGGCTAACGGAATTTACTTAGCCCGAACCTAGCCGGCTTTGGGCAGGACCCTACACTGCGTCGGGCTCGGACTCTTCTGCTGCGGCGGCCTCCCGCGTCCTGGACAGCAGGAACCTTTCTGTCTCCCACCTGGGCTGCCGCTTCCCCTCCCTCCCGCCGGGGGAGGTTGTGCGGGTCCTACTGTCCTCCCGGAAGGAGGAACCCGGCGGCCGGTTCCCGAGCCTAGTGTGGCCGCGGAAAAATCAGTTGCCTCTGCTGGAAATCGATATTAAGCCTTTAGGCCAGCGCTGGCTCGGTACGTCGGGGCCGCAGCCAGTAGGTCCTGCACGTCTCGTCATTTAGCTAATCGAGTCGAAAAGTTTCTGTAAGGGCCGGACCCGGCATCAGATGGTAACACTGATTGAACAAGAGATTAGCACAATAGATCTCTAACCGAGGGGAAGCGTTGCTTTTCACGCTACGCGCCGTAATTAATGGTATGAATCAATTAATTTGACTTTTATTGTGTCGAAGGAAAAAAGCGCAACAAATGGAACCGGCAGCTGGGAGTTGTTCATCCCCCGCCCCCCTCCCCAGGGAGGTTCCAAGGAGACAGTGGAGAATGGACGGATCAGGCCGGGCCCGTGGCGAAGGGAGGGTGAGAGGCAGCGACCAGCGGTGTGGAGGGAGTCCCGAGAGCCAGACCCGGTGGGCGGCAGAATCGAAATTAGGCTCATTTGGAGGCTATTTCAAGAAGACTGGCGAGGGCAGCCCTGGAGCTGCCACACTCCCGCGCGCATACACACGCATGTGTCCACGTAGGCCCAGCCACCAAGGCCGCGGTAGGGCCCGCAATGTGCCCCGCGCCTGCCTATCGGGCTGGGCAACCCAAGCAGAGCAAAAGGAGTTTCTGAATGTGTAAATTTCGGCTTTTTTTTTTTTTTTTTTTTTTGTCCTTCTGACCTTCCTTTGGGTTGCTCAAGCAGTTGTAGACCTCTGCAGCCCAGGGCGGTGGGCAGTCAGCTCGCAGCTCGGATCGGTTTCTTGGGAGGCTGTCTAGACAGCATTTGTAATCGGTTCAGAGCCTGGGAGACACAAAGCTGTGCAGCTGCGGGAATCAACTTTCAGATGCGTTTTAGGGCCAGGTGCAACCCCCGGATCATTTAGATATGGAAAAATCGTGGAGATTCTCTGGCATCTCCGGATGGAGTCACTGCCCCCACCCCTAACCTGGAATATCCTGTGAAATCAGGATCCAATGGGCTAGTGTTATACCTGGGGGAATTGTCTAATGGGGATGAAAGTCAATCTGTGTAGCAATGCCTATAATGAAGTAAGTTAACAGATTTTTTTATTTTATTGAGTTAATTTTTTGGTGTGTCTAAGCCAGGGAAAGAGGGGTCGTGGGTGGGGAGACACAGACTAAAGAAATCAGAAGCACCTGGGTCCACCAGGAATTAAATCAGTTTCCCATCGTCTTCTGTAAATATTTCACTGCTTATTTCCTCTTGTACCTTCTCCCCTGGTGCTCCTTCCTCTGGTGAGGCCGGCGCTCCCCTCCCAGGCCTCAGTGTACAGACTGAGCTTGGGCTTCATGTGCCCGCCACACCCGGCCGGCGCTTGCGGCTTGTAACTAGATGGCCTAAATGCGGGAGGAAAGAGGCGGCGCGTCGGGGATTCACCGGGACAGAAACACTGATTCCCCTTGAAGGTGTGAGGTCCACGTGCCCCAGCCACGCACCTAGGGTCGGTTTGCCGTGTTCCCCTTACCCGCGCCGTCCACCCGTCCCAGTGAAATCCCCACAGTTTTTCCTACCATCCGTGACTTTCCTTGTCAAGGAAACTCCTTCTGTACTGGCCACACATCCTCGCCTCCTCCTGCACTCGCTCTGCCGCTGGTTTCCGCGGAAGTTGAATCTTGGAGGGTTTGTCTACGTCTTAACAGGAGAGAATCCACGTTAGTTCCCAGCAACGCAGAGCCCAGCCCGCCAGCATGCCCGAGGTCGCCCAGACTCTCCGGAGGCCGTACCCACCGCCTGGGAAGTCATCGTCCGCTCCCCGCACTGTACTTCGGCCGCCCCGGGAGGGGCGCGGCGTCTAACCTAGAGGCCCGAGGCCTCTTCCCGGCTCCACTAGACTTACCCAGGCCGCTGCCAATCCCGGCTCCCTCCTCAGCGCCTCATTTCCGACTTTTTCATATGCTAAATCGTTTAACAACTCCAAGCAGCCAGTTATGGCTCCTTTATTTATAGGTTCCCTGTTATTTTATGTCGTTTTTATTTCTCTCGGCAACTATTCTAATAGATTAATCAATAGCCATTTTCAGACCTTCGGGAACCCCAGCTGATGCTGTTGTGGCCGCGCGAAAAAATATATACAGAAAAACAAGCCCGCATCGAGCCGGGAAAGCGAAGGCTGGATCTGAGAGGTGTGGGTTAGGGGGAGAAGGGAGACACCTCAGCAGGTGTCTTCTCTCGAATGAGAACTGAAGATGGAGAAGAGTCTGAGGTCTAATTAGCAGGAGGGGACTCGATGCGCCGTTCTTCTTACTCTTTCGAGGTAAAAGCAATCAAACAAAAAAAGAACAGAGATTACTAAGTTTTTCTTTTTAAAAAATGAGATGGGAATCTTGTTCTGTGTTGCCCAGTCCCTGTCTAAGGAGTGTAGGCAAAGGGGGGAAGGAGAGGGGGAAGGGAGAGGGGGCGGGGAAGGCAGGGCACGGTCCGGCGGATGCTCCCAGGCCCCTGCCCTCAGTCGCTCACACCCACCGCACCCATCCACCCACCCGCACTCACACCCACACGCTCTCTGGACCCCTGAGCCGGGCTCCAGCATGGGCCGGGGGCTCCGGGAGGGCCGGAGCGCCCTCGGGGCCTGCGGGATGCTGGCGCACGGTGCGGTGCAGAGTTGCGCTTCTCTGGTCCCTTTGTTGACAATTCCCTGAACCAACTTGAGTTTGGCCGGCTCCGCGGCGGCCCTGACGTCACGCGCGGTCACGTGGCCCCGCCTCCCGCTGGATCTTTAAGTAGAAAGTAATCTATCAGGCCAGTCCTTAAAACAGGACTTTCGACTACGGGGGCTTCGGCGTCCCTGACACCCCCCCCCTCCCTTTGCGGTTGCCCCTGCCGGCACCCTCCCGAGCCGCTCGGCGCCCGGCGTCCCGCGCCCTCCAGGACCGCTCCTGCGCCCCACGCCCGGGCTGGAGGCAGAGGAAGGCTGGCTAAGTGAGGGGGCGCGGCGTGGAGAAGCCGCCGGGGCCAGGAGCGGTAACGAGTGCCTAGTACCGAGCGCCAGGGACGGCAGGAGTTCGCGGAGCGCGGCCGTGGGGGGCAGACGGCAGCGCCCGCTCCGCACGATGCGGGGCCGCCGAGTGTGAGCCGCGCTGGGCGGGCCCCGAGCCACCTGCGGCCCTCTCCCCTCTCTCTGCCCCCAGTCCTTCGGGGGACGCCCAAATCCTCTTCCCCTGAGCTCCGCGGCAGCCCCTGACCACCCCCATCGCCGGCTGCCCCCTCCCCGCCACCGCTACCAACCCCGAGGAGGGATGACCCTCTCCGGCAGCGGCAGCGCCAGCGACATGTCCGGCCAGACGGTGCTGACGGCCGAGGACGTGGACATCGATGTGGTGGGCGAGGGCGACGACGGGCTGGAGGAGAAGGATAGCGATGCCGGTTGCGATAGCCCAGCAGGGCCGCCCGAGCTGCGCCTGGACGAGGCGGACGAGGTGCCGCCGGCGGCACCCCATCATGGGCAACCTCAGCCGCCCCATCAGCAGCCCCTGGCATTGCCCAAGGAGGCGGCCGGAGCCGGAGCCGGGCCAGGGGGCGACGTGGGCGCTCCCGAGGCGGACGGCTGTAAGGGCGGTGTTGGTGGCGAGGAGGGCGGCGCGAGCGGCGGCGGACCCGGCACGGGCAGTGGTTCCGCGGGCGGCCTGGCCCCGAGCAAGCCCAAGAACAGCCTGGTGAAGCCGCCCTATTCGTACATCGCGCTCATCACCATGGCCATCCTGCAGAGCCCGCAGAAGAAGCTGACCCTGAGCGGCATCTGTGAGTTCATCAGCAACCGCTTCCCTTACTACCGGGAGAAGTTCCCCGCCTGGCAGAACAGCATCCGCCACAACCTCTCACTCAACGACTGCTTCGTCAAGATCCCCCGCGAGCCAGGCAACCCGGGCAAGGGCAACTACTGGACTCTGGACCCCCAGTCCGAGGACATGTTCGACAACGGCAGCTTCCTGCGGCGCCGGAAACGCTTCAAGCGCCACCAGCAGGAGCACCTGCGCGAGCAGACGGCGCTCATGATGCAGAGCTTCGGCGCTTACAGCCTGGCAGCGGCTGCGGGCGCCGCGGGACCCTACGGCCGCCCCTACGGCCTGCACCCGGCGGCTGCGGCCGGCGCCTATTCGCACCCGGCAGCCGCGGCGGCTGCGGCAGCGGCCGCCGCACTCCAGTACCCGTACGCGCTGCCGCCGGTGGCGCCAGTGCTGCCGCCCGCCGTGCCGCTGCTGCCCTCGGGCGAGCTGGGCCGCAAAGCGGCCGCCTTCGGCTCGCAGCTCGGCCCGGGCCTGCAGCTTCAGCTTAACAGCCTGGGTGCCGCCGCGGCCGCTGCAGGCACAGCGGGCGCCGCGGGCACCACGGCGTCGCTCATCAAGTCAGAGCCAAGCGCGCGGCCGTCGTTCAGCATCGAGAACATCATCGGCGGGGGCCCGGCGGCTCCCGGGGGCTCGGCTGCGGGCGCCGGGGCGGCCGGCGGCACTGGGGGGGGCGGGGGCGGCAGCACGGCGCAGTCCTTCCTGCGGCCGCCCGGGACAGTGCAGTCGGCAGCGCTAATGGCCACGCACCAGCCGCTGTCGCTGAGCCGGACGACCGCTACCATTGCGCCCATCCTGAGCGTGCCGCTCTCTGGACAGTTTCTGCAGCCGGCAGCCTCGGCCGCCGCCGCTGCGGCCGCCGCCGCTCAAGCCAAATGGCCCGCGCAATAGGGACGCGCCGGTGGCCGGGACCCAGGGCCCAGCGGCGGCCTTGAGCAGCGGCTGCACTTCCAGGCTGCGCGCCCCGCCCCGGTCCCGGTCCCCCTGCCCAATCCGGACTCTGCCTCTCCCCCATTTCCTCTCCCCTGACCCCCCAACACCTTCCGCGGCCTCCACCCCCTCGCGCACACCCAAGCTGGCCGAGCAAACTCACCGCGCGCCCGCCGGGAATAGCTTTCCGTACAGGTAAAACCGAAAACCGAATTTTCCAAAAATGCACCCCGACGGCGCCTGCTCTCAGTACCGTGGGGATGGGAGGGAAATTCTTTGTACATATTTGTATAAAAATTATTGACTTTCCTTTTGGGGTTTTTATTTTTTTAAGAAAAAAACAAATTCAGTAGATTTAGAGCTCTGAACTTTCATTTTTTTTGAAGGTTCACTCTCCGCAGTTTTATCTGAGAAAAGAATGTATAGAGACGTTGGCAGATTTTAAATATAAAAAATTTTCAAAAAGGCGAAAAGTGTCATTCTATTATAAAAGTCTGTTTATATATGAATGAATATATATGGTATTCTAAATGTTATTCCATCGTGTTGTACACAACTTTGTAAATAAATTTTTAAAATGCTCAGCCTAGTGTTTATTTAGGTGTCTGAAGTAAATGGCAAGATCTTTAAATGGTATTTGCTTTTTATTTTCCCCAGAAAATCGAGGAATTTGAAGTAAGGATCTTTTCAAACTTTTCTAATCATAATTTGAATGTAAAAAAATTTTTTAATTGAAGAAAGGAAAGAGTGTGTCTAATTTAAATGATATTAATATTTTTCTTTTAGTTTTCACATAAAATCAGGATGTGGGGATAATCTCATTCATATCAACCCATTAAATCTAAATGATCGGACATTTCTATAGATAAAGCTATCATTTTTTTTAAAAAAACACCTAAACAAGAGCATAGTCTTTTAAATTTTTTTTAAAAAGACCAGACTAGTGTCTTCCACAAAGAAAACTTCCCAAATGAGAGAGTTCTTGGTCATTTCAATTATCTTTTCAAAAGTAAGTGAATTCCAAACATCTGTTTTTATTATTTAAATCTTAGATTTTAGAAATTATTTCTTTTCATTCCTTAAGTAAAAGTGGTAAATAAATCCAGTTGATTTTTAAAATTTTGTTATGACATTTTAAATTTTGCAGTGGGATTGTATTATCTGTATTAACCTGAGAGATAATAACATAGTTTTATTTTCATAATATTTTCAAATAAGATACCTCTTTTCTATGGCAATAATCAATCCATAACATAATTGGATTTCTAAAGGATTTATATAGATGCTTCCCCTCCCTCCAACCCGAACCCTTTCTGAGGGCCAAGGAATGGTGGCCTTAATACCTTTTTAAAAACAGCTGCACGTCACCTCTTCCCTGTTTTTTACTTTACCTTAGGTTAGGTTAGTGTGAAATGCGAGATTGTGGGGCAGGAACGGGGAAGATCCTCGCAGATTATTTTTAATATGCATTTCAGCTGTTTAAACCTTACTTTGAAAAAAACATTAAAGTAGAAATGAAACATCTTGATGCAGGAGGCCGGTTCCCACAGCCATCGGCATATCCTCAAACAGCATCAATTCTAATTATTTTGTAATTAATTTAGCTGTTACAATTACTTGTGAGAAATCGCTTTTTAAACCTGGAGCGGGTAGCAGTGCTGTCAGCTCGGCCCTGTGCGCGTCCTGTTTGTGAAATAGCCAGTCCCTGGCGTTGTCGTCCACCTTGCCTCCCTGGTCGTGGCGTTGCCTCCCCACCGCGGATCCGAGCCTTATTTTTCCGCTGCCGCCGTGGGCTAGGGGGTCTCTTTGAAAGACACTTCCTTGCGAACACCGAATCAGTTTTCCTGGTAAACGGTAAACATTATTTTGTCCTGAGTAAACATTCTTTCGGGATAGGGATCCTAAAATAAAACAAGCAGCCGGGGGTGAGATTGTTTAACTTGATAAACAAGAACCTGATAATCAACCACCTCCGTGCGGAGAAACAGTAACCTTCACCAAGAAGAGATTATGGACCACACGGTCTCCGGGCGGGTCCCTTCTAATCTCCTTTTACAAGGAAAACGAAACGGATCTAAATTTGTTTGTGTGTTGCAGCTATAAAAGTAACAAGTTGTTTCACAGTTGTGTCTGGCTAATCGGTTTTTACACAAACAGCAAATGGTACATGATTTGTGCAAACACATAGAGGTTATTTCTAAATTTAGCTGACACCCCCTGGGAAAAGGGAAAGGCAGGGCTTCTTGAATTCACTTTTAGCTTCAAGAAGCTGCTGATCCAAGGCTTCTAAATGACATTGGATAACAGGGGCCTCATTCCATCTCTGATCCTTTGTTACTTATAAAATTACTCGCTCATATTTCCGCGCATAGCAGCAATACCGGCCGAGCCTGCGCCCGCAGCGTGACACTCAGCCACAAGATTCGCAGGGCTTTTTCCAGCGATGCATTCATTAGGCGGCGGAGTGTACAGGAGAGCCGCCGGCAACTTTCCTTCCAGCCACTTCTTACCCTTGAACTACAGCCTGGAGATGGCCCCCGTTCTTTATGTCTAGGAGGGTAGGAGACTCTCAGACCCAGACCCCAAACCGACCAGCGGCTGTTTGAAGTCCTGGCAGATGTTAGGAAGATAGGCCTGTCCGTGACACCCTCAAAAGCTGTTTTTGGTTTAAGCTTTTTAAACTATGAAGGTTTAGAACAGAAAGGGAAATGCAGATATCATAGGTAATGATCACAAGCAATTAGCGGTGGGGAGGGTTGGGGGTGGAGGGAAGCTTGAAATCCACATTTGACGTTATGGAACCCAGGCACCTGCGACGAAAAGCACTGGAAACAGCTCTCACATTGAGATTCAAAGGCAACACGATTGATATCTGCTTTTTATTCCACTTAAGGAAAAAAAAACTGTACGAAAGGGGGCAGATTTATTTGCAATGAAAGGAGGAAACGGGTTGATTTTTATAGGGAAAATTTTAGCTTTCGGCTACACACAAATTTAGACACGTTTCCACTTCCTCTGACACTCATTTCTAGGAAATCAATCCAGTCCCGAGGCCTGTGGCCTCTCAGGCATCCTCAGGATGGAGTTCCTATGTGGGGCCCCCGCACCCAGTCCGTCGGGGAACGAAGAGTAGATCTGGATATCCAGGGAAATTTGAGCGAAGAGTTAGCGTGAAACAGTTGTACCGGCTGTGCAGGGCTCTCGATGCGATAGCAGATGTGGCCTGTAGGGGGCGACGAGCAGGCGGAAAACTTCCTGATTTGTCTCTGGGGGTCCACCTCCAGCCCTCAAAGGCCTCTCCTTCCCTCCGAGGCTCTAAGCCTCCGGTCACCCTTGCTCATCCTCAGGGCCTGGGGCGCTAAGGTTGAATCTCAGAGAAGTTGCTTTCCTCAGCCTGTCTACTGGAAGGGACAGAGTCCCCAGGGGGAGTGTGTCCTAAAGATTGGGAAGTAATAAAGTTTAGTGATGAGGAAACATTGACTTGGAAGCAATTAAGAATTATATTTGAGGTTATTTATTTTACATCGTTTATAGGAAGAGTCTTGGCAGTGAGGAGAACGTGAAAGGCTATGTAGGGGTGCTTTAACATGCATCAGCTGAGAAACCATCCTGCAGAGTGTGAGATCGGAAAGAAAGCTGGTTCCAGAGCCGTGTGTCCACCGACTCCACCTGTGTCCGTGGTGGTGCAAACTGCAACATACAGTAGTGAAGGGAGGGGGCTTGGAAGGGCATTCTGAGAGTGCCAGGCCCAGTGTGGCTGTGTGTGGTGGTGGTGGCGTGTCTATTTCTTTGGAGGGGATGGCAGGAAGAAATAGGATGGTGGAATGAGAGGCCTTGCAGAAGGTGCTGGATCCAGAGATTAAGCATTTCCTAGCTGTGACTTTGGACAAACTACTAAGTTTCTTTTTGAATCTCTCCATTTCCTTGACTCTACAATGACAATGTGTCTGCCTGACGCTTGGGCTTGCAGAATTTTAGGTGAGCGTCAGTGAAAAATATTTTATAAACTATAAAGAGCTGAGGGCATGGAAAGAGTTTGGTTTAAAAAAAAAAAAAAGCCTCTGGACAGAGAAACAACTCTGTTCTAAGCACCAGTAGTGTTTGGCTTGGTTTTGAACAACTCGATTTTAGGTGTGAAAAATGGGTTTTTCTAAGAGGGGTCATAAAACCTACCCCGACCCCCAGCTGCCTGTAAAGATGGAGCAAATGAGATGCTGGTCAGAAGAGGCTTTTGAAACATAAGGCCTCCCCCTGGTCTTGAGTTCTTCCACCACTCCTGAGGAGAAGCCCTTGGTATCCACCCACCCTTCCACCCGCTTCCCAGCCCCAGAGGCCAGGCATATTTCTTTCTGGCAGAGCTGTCTACTTGCGGTTTGCCCCTGTGCTTCCACTATCCGAGGCAAGTGGGGAAACCTGAGCCCTCCGCTGACAGACGCCCATTAGTGTAAGATGGGGCCACGCAGGCGAATTAAAGGTAACCAGATTCCAAACCCGCGGAAAAGACCACCCTCCAACAGTTGGCACGGTTACACCCAGAGCCGACTCTCTCTTCGCCACTCCCACTCCCCTTGCCCTCTTAGGAATGTACAAGCCATTCTTTGCTCCCTGGGGTGCGCAGAACAAAATTTGAAAAGAAATGTAAAAACAGCCAGGATGTCTTAAGGAAGCATAATCATCTCATTTTTATTTCCTCCGAGGAGGTGTCTTACATTAGAATTTTCCTAAATGAAGAGTTAAATGAGTCCTCTACCCATTTTAACATAAAACTGGTATCCAAAGTTCTTTTCCAGCTGACTCCGTGGTTATGCACACAGCTCCGCCCCGTCCATGGCGCGGTGGGGAAGAAGGGGACAGCTTCACTTCCTCGCCTAAGTCCTCCGGAGCTGAATTTCAGAAAAAAACAGTCCTCAGACATCGGCGTTAGAAGCGGCCTCGGGGATCAACCTCTCCGTCTTTTCATATAGGCCCACCCAGAAGGTTCCGTGACTTGCCCAAGGCCACTCAGCAGCCCGAGCGTCAGCGATGGAAATAAAGGAGGAAAAAGCGTTCTTTGCGCAGGAAGACTGCGCCACCACAGGGAAGGAAAACAGCAAACACTGGGTCGAGGAAGGCTGGGAAGGGTGGAGAGAAGAGAACAGGCAAACACAGGCGCTGACCGAGCGGGACTCAGTTCCCGCGGCCTAGGCCGCCGGCTGTGCCCTCGCCCGCGGGCGCCGCGCGGCTGCGGGGACCGACGGCCCCACTGCCTCCCTGCCTCGTGATTTGGGAGGGAAGGAGGAAGGCAAGAACTGCAGGCCCGAAACTGCCCTCGCCAAGCGGGCCAGCCACAGCACTGCCCTGCCGGCGGTGGGTCCCCCCGCCCCCAGCCCACGCCGAGATCGCCTCCTCGCCGGCCTCGAGGGCTCGGCCTGCGGGACTCCAGCTCCCCCTGCCTGGAGGGATGGGAGGGAGAGGAGAATTCGAATTAATTAGGGAGGACACTGAGCTGTAAAAGGCACCCGCAGCGGAGATGGGCGTGCGGCGGGCGCGCGGTGGGGACTTGCCGCCGGGCCCTGCCCCTCGGCGCCACAGTTGGCTACTCTTGGGAGGCTCACGACAAAAAATAAATCCCCGCCGAGTGAACCTGGGCGGTCGAGACGACCCAGCCTGGGATCTCTGGGGACCAGGGGCAAGTTTACTACGCACTAGACCACGGCTCTAGCATGAGGACTCCCGGGCCACCCGGCCAGGCTGGGGGATGGACGGGAGTGGCCCCCAACCCTGGACTGCTCGCCCGACCCCCAACGCACAGTGAGAAGTATCCTCTCCGCCATCGGGCCCCTGTCGCTCCTACTAGTGCGGACTCGGCACTTGGAGTTCTCCTTCCCGGGGTCCGCAGACAGGAGCCGCGGTGCACGTCTTATTGAAGAGGGGAGCTTTGGTTCTTTTCCTCCCTTCATTCCTCCCACTCTCAACCGATGGTAAGCAAGACTCAGTTTTCTCCAAAAGAGCCCCTGTTACTCTTTCCTGCAAGGGGCGCGTGCCTAGTTTCGCAGGGAGCTCTCCAGTCAGCGCTAGAGCAACCTCAAACCCCAAATTTTCTCTTTGCTCTCAAGCTGCACCTGGGAGGCCACACCTCCTCCAGGAAGCCTTCCTGAGCCTCCCAGCCCGGTTCAGCTGATCCTTCTTGGAGCCCACCATGCCAGCTAATGAGTCATTGTTATTACCGATGCCCTCTGAGTTCCTGGTGAGTTTCCCCACTGCCTAGCATTGCTGAGCACAAAGCCGATCCAAATTATTTGTCTAATAAATGACAGCCTTGGACCATGGGGTGGGCATGGGGAATTTTGAAGGCTGTTAATTGATCAATTCAAGATCAATTCAAGTCTTTCTCAAGAGTTGTGGAGTCTGTTTTCTTTCCACTCCTTTTCTTCAGTTCTCTTTTTTATAACAAATGCTTTTATAAACGCCCTGTTAATTTTTTAAATAAATGAATTTAAAAAGCATTTATTAGAGATCTAAAAAGTATAAGACCCATCAACGGTTTATCATATAATTGGATTTCCTGGCATGTTTTCTCTCCATTGTGAAATTAGTGGAAAACTTCTCCCAGCCTAAAAAACCAGCAGCCAGTTCCACCTCCCACATAATGGAGAAACCCCTCCAGAACGCCTTGGTTTTCAGCCAGCTGCTTCTTCAGTTTTTCCAATGGAAGGGGAACCACTACCTCACAAAACAATCCATTCCACTTAGGGGCATTTTTATTTGTAAAAGTGTCTTTCTATTATAGAACCTTTTTATTTCCTTAGTAAAGAATAGTGAATTTGAGAGTCATTTGCTCACATTTTCATATTAAAGATGGACATATTACCGTATATTGGGTTTCTTTACCTAGAAATACAAAGAAACCACTTTGGCTCACAATCTCCTGTGGGGTTTCTTCAAATTATTCACCAGGCCTCATAATTCCTAGTCCTGACATTCAACTTGGAAGCCCATGTAAAGACCACTATTGGAAATTTAGCTGAAAAAAAGAGAGAAAGGAGTTATAGTATAGTAACTATCATTTCAGAATGATTAGGGGACTGAATCATTCCCTTCTACTACCATCCATGAGGCCTGAGGAATAACTTGAAGAAGCCCCACAGGAGACTGTGGGCAAAAGTGATTTGGCTTCTACATTAAAACTACTGTTTGTGGGGGAATCTGAGCAAAAGCTAAAGCTTTCAGAAAGCTCCAGGATTCTGTATTCAGCACAATTGTTCCAGGGTGGTCCACAGCCTTGCTTTGAGACCTACTTGGAGAGCCTTAGTTACCTACCACCTCACTGGGGGTTAGGTTCAGACTAGACTGGTGGTAAAAATCTTGTGGAATGGCTGTTAGAATTTTGTGTTCTTGTTTTTTAACCAGACAAAAAACATTTTTAAAAAGTTAAATCATTTTTCTCTTTCATTGCTGTATTCTTTGGCATAAAAGTTAATCTCTTACCTATCTGTCATTTAAACCACTCACCACACAAAACTAGGAACTTAGATGTGTTCTCTGAAAGATAGTCATGCAAATTCCACTATTTAGTGTAGAGAAACAGCAAGAAGAAGAATCCCAGATTATTTGGCCATTGTCTTCCAATTGGGATCAAAATAATGTGCTCTTTTGTATAATACATTTAATTCATTTTTTGCAAATTTATATCCCAGTTGTGTATTTCCTATTGATTTAGTCTTTATGTAGCTCCTTCAGCTTCTTTCTTTGCCATTGTTACAGATTATACCAGTAAACCATCCCTCAAAACCTACTATCTTGCAAATGTAAATGTTGGTTACAAGAGCAAGGCAGTATCAAGATCAGCAGAAATTAATCACAACCACTGGGAAACTTCTGCTTTATTGATGGTACTTCAACAGCATCACCTTTCCACATACATCAGGAATTATGACTTTATGATAAAGTTGCTCTTATTGCTGGAGGGAATTGAGTACAAGAGTTAATAGACTGGATTAAAAGACAAGACTAATTCCTAGTCCTAGTCCTGACATTGAACTTGGAAGCCCATGTAACGACCACTATTGAAAATTTCGCTAAGAAAAGGAAAGAAAGGAATTATAGTATAATAACTATCATTTCAAAATTTTATCTTTTTGAGCAGCTGTTAAAAAATTTAGAGTTTTTTTAAACCTTGGTTTTACTTTTGTCTTGATTTAAGGTATCTGTCTTTCTAAGATATCTGTCATTCAAACCTCCATCAGTTTGAGGACTCCTTTACTCTGGTATTGATGCTGTATACTGTACTTGGGACTGAATCATTTCTTTCTATTACCACCCATGAGGCCCAGTGAAGAACTTGAAGAAGACCCACAGGAGATTGTGAGCAAATCCACCTTCAACTTAGGGAACCATTATTCTAGTGCAATACATTCAATATACATATAAAATGGATTACATTTTTTTCTGTTGCTTTAAAATATTCTTATGAAATGAGACGAAGTTTGAGAAGCATTTTATTAGTTTTAAGAGCTAAACACTTGTCGCTTAACAGATATCTATACTATGTTTTCCAAATTGATTCTCTTGCTAGGGAGGGTTTCTTATTTGAGACACAGAATGATATTCTGGAAAAAGCATGGGCTTTGGATTTGATAATCTTAGGGTCAAATCCTGGCTCTGCCATTTCCTAACTATGTGATCTTGATCAAAGTTACTCAGCCTTTCTGATCTCAGTTTTCTTATCTATAAAATGGGGATCATAACATGAAGATTTACTATTATATATTTGGAGTTCTCAAATATGGTGGCTAATATTACTATACAGTTGTGCTGCTTTATAGTGGTCATATTTTCATGAGGCTACCTTTATTTTTTCTCTGATATATACCAAGTAGTTGTCACATTTCATATTTAAAAATGAAGTTGCTGAGACCACAGTCCCTTCTGTCTGTTTGAGCTAGGTATCATTTTTGTGTTCCCACAACTTAACAAATGTGAAACAATTTACTCTGCAGTGCTGCTTGGTAAATCACGTTTTCACTTTCAGGGTATTTTTCAGTCTTGTGGATGAGAGGTCTTGACAATAGTCATTAAAGACATGATAGCATTTTCACAAGAACAAGGACATGTGCCTTATGTCTCTTTGCTGAGCTCTGGTCTGGGTGGACTAATTTTAACATTTTTCTAGAGCTACACTAAGATTTCACTAGGGGAAGTCACTATCTGCCTAGATTGGATCTGATTAGGTCAATACCTAATTTTTGAGCTCGTAAGACCACCTCAGCTACACGATGGGGTCAACGGAAGGATGTGATGTATGGATGAAAGAGGATGGCATAGAGGTCAGATGGCTTGGGTTTACTGGCTGATGACTTAGATTATTATAATCTGGTGGAGATTTATGTATCTGTTTAGCTTACTCCAATTAAAACAAACATCATTTAAAAGGTAAGGGGGAGAGGGCAGGGCGCGGTGGCTCACGCCTGTAGTCCTAGCACTCTGGGAGGCTGAGGCGGGTGGATCCTTTGAGCTCAGGAGTTCGAGACCAGCCTGAGCAAGAGCGAGACCCCCATCTCTACTAAAAATAGAAAGAAATTAGCTGGACAATTAAAATATACATATAGAAAAAAAAATTAGCCAGGCATGGTGGCAGATGCCTGTATTCCCAGCTACTGGGGAGGCTGAGGCAGGAGGATCGCTTGATCCCAGGAGTCTGAGGTTGCTGTGAGCTAGGCTGACGCCATGGTACTCACTCTAGCCCAGGCAACAGAGTGAGACTCTGTCTCAAAAAACAAAAAAAAAAGGTAAGGGAGAGGGAGGGAAAGAGAGAGAATGAAACACCATTTATATGTGAAGCTGCACTGAATTCCACTCAATAAGCATAAGATACAGGGAACTGAAGCAAGGGTGGCACAAAGTTGTCTGTTTCCATAGTTAATCTCAGTTCCCTTACGCCTTTTATAGTGTGGGCCACTTGCTACCAAAAATGGGATCTTGTTGTTTAAATATGCTGCCCTTAGTTTTTGTACAACATGGCTCTAAGTGCAAGTTAGCTATTATGTTTAGTTTAGAGCTCAACCAAATGAAAAGCTGGCTATTAGATTAATGGAGAGATAATACTATATTAATGGAGTATAATACTATATTATTAATATAAGGGCAAATTTAAGGGGTTTTGTGGCTAATTTTGTTATATTTGATTTTTACCTTACATGTTACTTTAGAATTTAACTCCTGCACCAGATGCAATTTCCACCGTAATATCTGCCTTACCAGGGTTGTTCTGGGGATCAAATGATATACGTTTAATTGCTTTGCAAAATTCACAGTGCTACGAAATGTAAAATGTTTCTGTTCTCTGGACAAGACGTGGCCAGGAATCCATTTAAATGGTTTTACTTTTATTTGTTTTGTGTTTTCACACAGAAAGTGAATTGTAGCTAAACAGAACAACAACCATGATGATGATGATGATGACGATGATAGGAGCTAAGAAGATTAATTGACCACTTACCACATGCCAGGAATGTGCTTAGTGCTGTAAGTGGATTATCTCAATTATATACTGTTTTGGGAAGAGTTTTTCCTCTTAGATTTTTCTCTCTTCCAGGCCCTCTTGAAGGTACTTCAATTTCGAATATTATATATGCTTTCTGGGAAGCCTCCAAATTACTTTGGTGTCTGTGTGTGTGTGTGTAACTAGTATTTTTTCAGTCTTATAGAGCTGAACTAATAAGTGCTAGGTGAGGAAATACTTATTTCCTACTCAACATGTTTCTCTGGGGAGGAATTTTCAGGAGAGAAACGTGAACTTCTTCCTCTTACTCCTTCCTCTGCTGAGGGAAGGAGACTGACTTACCTCATTGATGATTTTGGAAAAAGGAATTGGGCATTTGTAGATTCACCACACCTGTCCATTTTAGACCTGCCTGCTTGCAGAGAGGATACATTCTGGTTTCAGTTTCTGCCATGCTGTGACCTTAGCAGAAGATGCTCTATATTTGTGGGTGAGGTCTGTACCTGTTTAGTGCTGCCTGTGGCTGGGTAGGTAAGTCTAACTAGTTCAGCAACTATTAGGAAGTCAACTTGGTTGTATGTCCTTCAACTTAGCTTTCACCAGAAATAAAGCTAATGTTTTTTATCTCTGACTCCTGGGTCTACTTTTCAGTTAGTTTCAAATTTAGATGGGAATATAGAAGAGTTATCAATTAACTACTTAACTATGAATTAATTACCTTAACAAAAGGCAGTATAAGGAAGTGGTTAAGAACACTGGTGTGGAAATGAGATTGCCTGATCTCAGTTCTGGCTCCATCATTTATTAGCTGTGTTGCCTTGTGCAAGTTACTTAACCTCTCTGTGCCTTAGTTACCTTATCTTTAAAATAGAGACAATATTGAGTGCTTGCTTTGGCAGCAATATACTATAAAATAGGGACAATACTGGGACCTACACTCATAGAGTTGGTGAGAGGATTAAATTAGTTAACATGCAGAGTGTTTCAAATAGTCCTGAGCATATGATAAGCATTCAACTGATGTTAGCTATTATTATTATTATATCAATACTAACAGCCTGAGGATATAATCTAAATATTTGCAAATAAGTTACATTAAGTTTCTTTCTTCTTGCAATGGATTGAATGTTTATGTCTCCCCAAAATTCATATGCTGAAATCCTAACCTTGAAGATGATGGTATTAAGGGGTGGGGCCTTTGGGAGTTGATTAGGTCATGAAGGCAGAGCCCTTATAAATGGGATTAATGTCTTTAATTTGCTTGACTATAGTAATCATTTCACTGTATATATCAAAATATGTTGTACATCTTTAGTATATATAATAAAAAGAAAATAAAGGGTCACAAAAGAAAATAATAGTAAAGGAAATCATACAAAAAGTGAAAAAAAAAAATAAAGAAAGAAAGAAAAAGAAAAAAACAGAAAAACACCCCAGAGAAATCCCTTGCCTCTTCCACTTCGATGAGGTTACGGTGAGACGACAGCCATCCATGAAGAAGGGGGTCTTCACCAGATACCTTATCTGCTAGTGCCTTGCTGTCAGACTTCCCAGCCCCGGAACTATAGGAAATAAATTTCGTTTGTTTATAAATCACCCAGTCTATGGTATTTTCTCACAGCAGCCCCGACAGACTAAGTCACCTCCTTTAAAAATGTGGATTCACTGATTATTAGCACAGGGGCCTTCACTGTGCTAAATATGGTACGTTCGTCTTTTTTCTCCCATTTTCTCTACTTGCCACAATCTGCAGAAATGAGACTCACAGTAACATTACTTGGGGACACTTTTCAGGCTAGTCCACTGTGATCACTCTTATTGCAGAAGCCCATGGCACTTTGTCTATCCTATACAATTTAGCAGTTAAATGTATGCTGTCATATGTAGTGGGAAGCTGGATAGGGTAGACTTTTTAAAAAAGAGAGGCGGAATCACCTGAGTGTCTCTTAGGGTGCAAGTATGTCGCAGTAATGTTTGGGAAAGAGTGTTCAACATTTATTTAACTATGGAAAATTTCAGACACAGAAAAGATGAAAGAATTTTGTTACAAGTACCTGTGTATTCACCATTTACTATTAACATTTTAATACACTTATTATATAATTGATCCATCCATTTATCCTTTGATCCATCCACCAGTCCATCTTACTTTTCCAATGCACGTTGAAGCAGAGTGTTGCAGTAACATTTTGAAATGCTAACATTTGATTTCCTGTGACTCTTCTATTTTCTCTTGAGAAGCAAATGCGCGATGGCATAGTGGACAGGATCTGGAGCCTGACTGCCTGGGTTTGAAGTCCAGCCCCTCCACCTACCAGCCATGTGACCCATGTAACATTACTGTGACTCAGTGTCCTCCTCTGTAACAAGAGGATAATAAGAGTATCTACATGAAGCTGTTGTGGGACTAAATGAGGTAGTGCATGTAAAGTGCTTGCAATAATGCTTGGCCGGCAAACGCTTGTAGAGCACTCACTTGCACTAGGCACTTTGTATGTATTAGCTCATTTAATTGTCACCAAAACCCCATGAGGTAGTCCCACTATTATAACATATAATGACTATTAACTATTATCATTCGTTATTGCAGGAATTCATAGTGAAAAAAGTCTGCTTAGTTTTTGAGTTTTAAAACAGACATTTTGAAGTTCATGGCAAAGAGGCCAGGCGAGGTGGCTCACACCTGTGATCCTAGCACTTTGTGAGGCTGAGCTGAGAGGATCATTTCAGGTCAGGAGTTTGAGACCAACCTGAGCAACATAGCAAGACCCCGTCTCTACAAAAAAATAGAAGAATTAGCTGGGTGTAGTGGCACATGCCTTCTAGTCCCAGCTACTTGGGAGGCTGAGGCAGGAGGATCACTTGAGCCCAGGAGTTGGAGGTTGCAGTGAGTTGTGATGATGCCACTGCACTCTAGCCCCAGCAACAGAGTGAGACATTATCTCAAAAATAAAAGTATATATATAAAAATAAAAGACAACAGTTTGAGAAGGAAGGCTTTTTGAAAGAAACTGGGCTTGTTGCCTGCGAAAAGCCAAAGTACTAAGGGTCAAAGTTTATATCACTAACAATTGATTTGGAACAACAGATAAAGAGTCTTACCTGACCAAATTATATAAAGATGCCTAGCCTTGGGGAGGAAAGATAGAAACAACTAGGCAGAAGCTGATTAGGGTATCTGGGACTTGCATCAATCCAGGCAGATTTTCAGAGTTGGGATGAAAGTACCTTTGGTCTGTATTTGACAGCACAGGAGAATTGTCCTTCCCTGTGACTATACAGACTGGGGGGTGTGGTGGAAGGGTAGATCTTGAGGTGCAATGATTTTTGTTTTTTAAATCTTGTCTCTTTTTCCAGTTTAAACTAGAACTTGTCATCTACTACCTCAGGAAAGGGAAGCCATAAGAAACAATATGTTTAATTTTTGGCTTTTGAGCACTAAAAAACCAAAGACCTGGTCAAAAAATAAAAACAAACAAAAAATATGTTTGGGCCAGGTGCAGTGGCTGACACCTGTAATCCTAGCACTCTGGGAGGCTGAGGTGGGAGGATCACTTGAGGCCAGGAGTTTGAGACCAGCCTGAACAAGAGTGGGGCCCCATCTTTACAAAAAATAGAAAAATTAGTCGGGCATGGTGGCATGCACCTGCAGTCCCAGCTGCTCAGGAGGCTGGGGGAGGTGGATCACTTGAGCCCAGGAGTTGGAGGTTGCAGGGAGCAACAATCACACCACTGTACTCTAGCTGGGAGACAGAGTGAGACTCTGTCTCAAAAAAACAAAACAAAAAACCATGTTTGGAAGAGTTTAGTTGTTTCTAGTTCCAGAGCAGACAGAAATTCTCTGGATTAGAAGACAGGGACAGTCCCAGACAAACAAAGACAGTTGGTCACTCTACTTGGGAGGGTCTTCTGTTTCCAATTATACTTGATATTTATAAAATAAATTTAGTAATGTTAGACTATATTGAGAATTCAGTATTCTAGGAATAAATGCAAGACAGCAATTTCTCAGCATCCCTACTATATATAACATAAATATTAATAGCTGGAACTCCCAACATTTTTAGGAGGAATTGCTGTACTCACTGACTTGACTGTAATTTTCAATTGTTCCTAGTTTTGCTTTTTAATTTAAAATTATTGTTCTAAGCACTTTACATGAGTAGGCTATATAAAGAATAATTCATATATATTACTTTCCAGTTGTTTTGTAACACCACATTTATTTGCCACAGGAAACAAGAAATACCTATATTAAGTATTAGCAATATGGAGTTATAATTAAGAGCACGGTCTCAAGAGCCAGACTATCTGGGTTTGAACACTAGCCTTGCCCCTTATTAGCTGTGTGATATTGGACTACTTTTATTTTTTTCATCTGCAAAATGGGAATTAAAATAGTATCTACCTAGTAAGATGGTTGTGAGGATGAAATTAGTTAATATACGTAAGGTGCTTAAAACAGTGCCTGGCATCTAGTAGGCACTCAGGAATCATTAGGAGATCTGCAAGTTCTTTTGCCTTACTAATGAAACTTAACAGCTATTTTTTTTTTTTTTTTTTTTTGAGGCAGAATCTGGCTCTGTCACCCAGGCTAGAGTGCAGTGGCATCATCATAGCTCACAGCAACCTCAAACTCCTGGGCTCAAGTGATCCTCCTGCCTAACCCTCCTGAGTAGCTGGGACTGCAGGCATGCACCACCACACTCGGCTACTTTTTCTACTTTTTGTAGAGACTAGGTTCTTGCTCTTGCTCAGGGTGGTCTCAAATTTCTGGCCTCAAGCAATCCTCCCGCCTCAGCCTCCCAGAGTGCTACATATCCAGGTGTGAGCCACCACCCCTGGTGAAACTTAACAGTTTAGCCACAGTTCATTATTTTCATAATTAAGACTTCACTAAGAGTTGGGAAAGCAGATGAAAATGTTTTCTGAGATGACACACTGTTTTTTTCCCCTAAATTTTAATAAGACTGTCCTATGGACTGAAATGTATCCTCCCCAAAATTCATACGTTGAAGCCCTAACCCCCAATGTGACTATATTTGGAGACAGGATCTTTAGGAGATTATTAAGATTAAATGAGGTCTTAGAGTGGGGACTAATCTGATGGGACTGGTGGCCTTATAAAAAGCGAAAGCTCTCTCTCAATCTCCACCCTTGCCATCGCCCCATCCCCCATGAATCTTTGTCCCTCTCTCTAGGCGCATGCACCAAGGAAAGGCCACATGAGGACACAGTAAGGAAGCAGTCCTTGCAAGCCAAGAAGAGAGCTCTCACCCAGAAATCAACACTATTAGACCTTGATCTGGGACTTTCAGCCTCCAGCACTGTGAGAAAATTAATTTCTGTTGTTTAAGCCACTCAGTCTATGGTACTTTGTTATGGCAGCCTGAGCAAACTAAAACAGATTGTTAATAAGTAGTAAAGACCTGAGGAAAACTCTTGAGTTGCATTTATGTGCCAAAGAATGGGGGCAGTCACCCCAGTTTTCTTACCGCTCCCTGCACTAGGCAGAGGCACCTAATGACTGGCAGAATGATGGCTTGGGACGAAGACCTGACTGCTTGGGCCAGCCCTGCCCCTCACCAGCTGAGTCATCTTGGGCATTCTTTTAACTTCGTCCTGCCTTGATTTTTTTCCCTCAGTATAAAATGGCATATAGGAGGATAATAAGCTTATGTTTGTTTAATAGGGTCGAGTTACATGTTTGAGTCAATGACAGGGCTGAAATGAGGGAGAAGCAACGATATAAAGGCCAAGAACTTACAAGACAAATGGCTGAAGCCAGAAGCAACTGGCCTGAGAACAAGGCCCTGGTTCTTTTCAGAGATGTTGACAAGGGCATTGCATTTTCTGCAGGAGGTGGAATGGGGGTCCGAGTCAATCTCGTGAGGTCTTACAAGGAAGGGAGAGCTTGGCTGCCGTCAGGATTACCAGGAGGTTTTGCTAGATGCTCTCTAAATCATCTTCTAGCTCTTAGGGTCTATAACTTAATGACTATGGGGTGGGGTAAAGGGATGAGGAAAGGAGCAAAGAGGGAGGATGAGGACATAGTCGTGTTTAAAAACGAAAAATATAATTGGTCTCCAAATTCCCCTTTACTCCTACAAAATGCAGGGATCTGTCTTCCTTCTTTCACATATGTATTTCTTTACCTGTCCATGATATTCATTTTAACTTGATTGGGGCACCTTGTCTGTGTCTCCAGCACTTCCTGGCATAGCCCTGGTCCTGTAGGCCATTGGGGGCCCTGCTGTCCCCTCTCACCTCATCTCTCACCCACACCTGCAGGGTATGTATTAGATTGGGGCTAACATCTCAAATGAACGTTGAATTCCCGCTCTGTCACTCACTACCATGTGCCTTTGAGCAAGTTGCTTAAGCACTCTATGCTACATGCCATGTATTTTTTAATCTGTTAAGTAGGGATAAATAAAACA
Source organism: Indri indri (assembly GCA_004363605.1). Taxonomy (NCBI): domain Eukaryota; kingdom Metazoa; phylum Chordata; class Mammalia; order Primates; family Indriidae; genus Indri; species Indri indri. The sequence goes on along the minus strand of RJWJ010008267.1, from coordinate 27,131 downwards.
CATAGTTCATATGGTTGTTGAAGGCACTAAATGAGATAATACTTAGAAACTCCCTCCACATTTTGAGTCTCTTGAGAACAGGGACCATATCTTTCTTATTCTCATGCCTAGCATGTAGTAGGTGCTCAATCACTCTTTTTGAATGAATAAAAATGGCTTAGTCTGGTGTTTGGAGCACGTGGGACATAATACGTGCTATGAAAAGAAAGCTATATGTATCTCCTTCTCTAGTGGTCATCACTTATTTTGCCTGCCCAGCATCTAATTTGTCCATTTTCAGTTGCAAAGCCTCCATTTTCCTTTGCAAAACTTCTCCTTCCTTATGCTCATTCCTTGTGATTCTTGTGATCCTCATCTTGGTGGGGCTGACTCCATATCTTTGCTCTAGAAGTTGATACGTGGCCCAGGGGTGGTCCAAATTAGGCCAAATGAGAATCAGGCCAAGTCTTTTTCTGGATGTAATGTGAGAGAAACAGTCTCCTTTATTTTATTTTTATTTATTTATTTTTTTGAGACATTCTCTTTTTTTTTTTTTTTTTTTTTTTGAGACAGAGTCTCACTCTTTTTCCCAGGCTAGAGTGAGTGCCATGGCATCAGCCTAGCTCACAGCAACCTCAAACTCCTGGGCTCAAGCAATCCTTCTGCCTCGGCCTCCCAAGTAGCTGGGACTACAGGCGTGTGCCACCTTGCCCAGCTAATTTTTTCTATATATTTTTAGTTGTCTGATTAATTTCTTTCTATTTTTAGTAGAGACAGGGTCTTGCTCTTGCTCAGACTGGTTTCGAACTCCTGAGCTCAAACAATTCGCCCACCTCGGCCTCCCAGAGTGCTAGGATTACAGGCGTGAGCCACCAGGCCCGGCCTGAGACATTCTCTTTTAATCAAGGTTGCCAAGTTGGTGAAAGGTAAGCCTGAAGGTACTGGTGGCTGTCTTGTTCCATATGGGAAGGATCTGCCCAGAATAAAGCTGAGAGAAAGAAAAACAGACCCGAGGAATGGAAGGAAACTGGTTCCTGATGGTGTCCTTTAGCATCTGGATCCAGTCAAAAGTATGAAAAACACAGCCTCTGTCTTCAAGGAGCTTAGGTAAAGATGGTGAGATCAGGGAGGGTTGGGCTGCCATGGAAACACTACTGCAAGCTGTGAAATCAGGACTTTGGTAAGCAGAGATCGGCTTCTGTGCAGCCAGGGGGAGACATCTAGAAAGAGATGGAAATGAAGGATATGAGTTAGCCAGAAATGGGGGTGGCGAGCGGATTGGTATACATGAGAGAGGGTGGAAAGGAAATGGAATGTAGAAAGGAAAAACAATAGCTCAAAGGCAAAACAGCACGGTGCTTTCAGAGAATTCAACATGACCAAAGCATACATAGCATTTTCCCAAATATGATCTCCTTTAATTCGACACTTTAAAATCCTGCGGAATGAAAACAATGTACCAGTTAGAATGTGTTCAGCTGTAAGTAAATGAAAACCTGATTACTAGCGACTTAAGCAATGAAGATATTTAATTACTTATAGGGATGTAGTCCAGAACCGGTACCTTGATTCTACAATATCATTAAGAGTGTGAGCTATTCCCATCTTTCTGTTTCACCATCCTCAGCTTCTGTCACTATGCATATTACTGTTGGCAGATAGAATAATGTTCTCCCCAAAAGATGCCACATTCTGATAACCAGGACCTATGACTATGTTACCTTACATGTAGATGTGATTGAGGTAAGGATATCAAGATAGGGAGATCAGGGCTTGTTCAGATGGGTCCAGTGTAATCACAAGGGCCTTTGTAGGAGGGAGACAGAAGGGTCAGAGTCAGAGAAAGAAAAGTGTTGACAGAAGCAGAGGTCAGAGAAAGAGGGAGAGATTTGAAGATACTCTGCTACTAGCTTTGAAGATGGAGGAAGGGGCCGTGAGCCAAGGAATGCAGGCAGCTTTTAGAAGCTAGGCCTCCAGAACTGAAATATAATAAATTTGTGTTTTATGCCACTGAGTTAGTGGTAATTTAGCAATAGAAAATTAATATATCACCATGGTTGTAAGACAGCTCCAGGTATTACTTTCACATTTAATGCAGGAAGGAGGGCTGGGGGTCAAAGAGTCAGAGCACACTACATCCATTCCTTTTTGTCAGGAAAGCAAAAATATTCACAGGCATTCTACCAGATGACTTCCAACTATAAACCATTGAGCAGAACTGGGGCACAATGGCCACCTCTAGCTGCACAGGAGGATAGGAAAGTATCTCACTTTTCAGTCTGCGTTTTGTAGATGGGTTCAATTCCTTATTAATTAAAGTGTAAAAAGGGTGTGCTGAGTTGTAGAACCTTGGAGCACGTAACTGCAGGTGCCTTTCATCTGGGAGGAAAGGACATGGGAAAGTCTTGGTCCTGTGTGCTAAGTGTCATTTGCCCTTGGCAGGCCGAGGCAGAGTGATTGAATGCCTCAGAAACTGGGTTTTTCATGATTGAGGGTTTAGATATTTTTGGAAAGTGAGAATGGATATCCTTCTCTAAGGAGAGCATTTGAGAGACTTTGGTTGAGAGGTGCTGGTATGTACTTTGAACAGGAGTCCTAAGGGGCTTGGCCTCTCTCTAAGTTGATTTCCTTCCCTCAGACATTTGTGCAGAGGTTCAAGCCTGTTCTAAAACAACAAAGAGTGAAAGCTGAAAAATTGTAGCCAGAGGAAGGGCTCTGGAGAGCACAGAAGAGTGTGAGAGCTGCAGTGGAGAGAGGAGACAGAAGTAAAAACAAGTATACTGTTAGGGATACAACGCAGAGAAAGTGAGGCATTGTTTTTATCAGTGTTTACTTGTTTGCTAGCTCTCTCATCAGGAGGCAAGCTCTCCTTAATGAGGGGCAGTGATGAGATTGGTGATCATATTCAGAAAGCTTGGGTAGACCCCTTGGCATAGGATCGATGTCTGGGCAAAGGATCTGGCAATTGTAGCCTTTGGCAAAAGATCAGGGGCCTGCTGTAGTGTACCAGGAGAAACACACAGCACTGAGGACAGCAAAGAGTGACTTTGGCAGGGAGACAAAAGCTAAACAAAAATGTAAGCTGCCTTGAGTAGGGACCATCCTCTTTGGTATTGTCCAGACTATAGGACTGCCCTGCTAGTTCTGGTTGTTGGGTAGAAAATCATTTGCTGAGTGGAACGTTCAGAGCTCTTTGTAAGGGAGCACCATCCTTGACCCCCATCCTCACTTCCTACAGATATACTTACGTGTATGCACACATGTATTATATGTATGTGCAAAGGTGATCGTTGCATTAATGTTTGTAAATAACAAACAAGCAGAAACAACCTAAATATCCATCTGAAGGGGCTTGGTTAAATAAATTATTTTATATCCATATAATGGAATACTCTGAGGCCATTTACATGACTGATGCAGAGTAAGTTCTGTATTAAGGGACTCTAGCAAGATACAGAGCAGTGTGTAGAACATGCTTCCATTGTAGGGGCTATTGTCTCTGCGGATGGGGACTGAGGTTTTGGGGACAAAGAAAGACATATTTTTGCTTGTTTTCAAATTTTTTTTTTTTACTAGATGTATTATGCCAGTTATTTATTGCTTTATAACAAATCACTTCAAACTTAAGGGCTACACTAATATTTTATTTGGTAACAATTAGAAGGGTCAGAAATTACGGCTGGGCTCAGCTGGTCATTTCTCCCGGTCTTTCCTGGAGTCACTCATGTGACTGCAGTCATCTGGTGACCAGACAAGAACTGGATGGTGTAAGATGAGGCTGCGTGTGGTGGCTCACACCTATAATCCAACACTCTGGGAGGCTGAGGCAGGAGGATTGCTTGAGGCCAGGAGTTCGATACCATCCTGAGCAAGAGTGAGATCCCATCTCTACCAAAAATAGAAACATTAGCCAGGTTTGATGGCATGTGCCTGTAGTTGCAGCTACTTGGGAGACTGGGGGCAGAAGAATCACTTGAGCCCAGGAGTTAGAGGCTGCAGTGGGCTATGATGATGCCACTGCACTCTAGCCCAGGTAACAGAGTGAGACCCAGTCTCAAAAAAAAAAAAAAAAAAAAAAGAGGGCCTCATATAAATGTCTAGCTGTTGATGCTGGTATCTGAGCAATCTGTCTCAAGCAGGTTAGCCTGGGCTCCTTCATATGATGCCATTGTGGAAGGAGAGCAAGAGAAGACCCTGCAAAGCCTCTTGAGGCCTCGATTCCAGAGGAACTCACGCAATAATACTTCCACCACATTCTATTAGCCAAGAAAGTCACAAGGCCAGTCCAGATTCAAGGAGGAGGGGAATAGACTCCACTTCTTACAGAGGAGGTACAAAGAATTTGTGGCTATTTTAAATCCGCCATTTGCATACATTGCTTTTTCTAATAAAAGGTCCCCTTAATTAAAAAGATAAAAATTAATGCTATTTGTAATGAATCCACAGGATTTTAAGAATTGTGTAGAACCTTGGAAATTATCTAGTATAATCCTTCTAAATTTATAAGTAAGGAAACTGAAGCCCAGAAAGCTAAAGGGTTTTGGATAAGGTAACCTTGTCAGTTAGTGGCAGCATCAGGGTTAGAACCAGGTCTTCTGACTTCTGGTCTTGTGCTTTTAATTCCACAATAGGGTTTCCTTTTTCAAACAGGGCTTATTAGTGATGTGTAAGAAGGCTTGAAGATGACTTTGCAGTCCTACTGCTCTTATAGTTAAGAACTTTAAAGTTTCTATCTAAACCAAGCAAAGGAAAAGCCTAAGAAATAGTCCAGGCAGTTCTGAGAAAAGCAGAACAGGAATTTGAATTAGTGCCGCTTAGTTTTGTTTTTTTAACATTTTTATTTATTTTTTATTTAACGATTTATTTAGTTTTTGAGACAGAGTCGCGCTTTGTCACCTGGACTAGAGTGCAGTGATGTCATCATTGCTCACTGCAACCTCAAACTCCTGGGCTCACGCGATCCTCCTGCCTTAGCCTCCTGAGTAGGTGGGACTACAGGGAATGCCATGACGCCTGGCTAATTTTTCTTTTTTTAGTAGAGACAGGGTCTCGCTCTTGCTCAGGCTGGTCTCGAACTCCTGAGCTCAAGCAATCCTCCTGCTTCGGCCTCCCAGAGAGTGCTAGGATTACAGGTGTGAGCCACCGCACCCAGCCATACTTCTTCTTTTTATAAGAAACCTAATCTTAGTGTATCTGTGGAATAAATAATTTGCTGAGTCATAAATACCTTGATCAAAATTGCTTTACAAAATGTCCAAATGGGTCTAGATTATTTTTCCTTTTGGGATATTTTTAAAACTAAAATGTACTGTCAAATATATTCAAGTTATCTCTGTTAGCCCCACTGGGAATTTAGAAGTTCTCTAACAGCTCTGCTTAGTCTTTAATTAATACAATTTTGTTTATAAATTGGTTGATTAATGAATTTTAAGTTAATTCAACACCTATTTATTGTAAGTAAACCCACTGGTTCAAATTACTGTGCTGAAAATTGTAAAAAGTATAGAAAAGAATAGTGCATACACCCTCCTAGTAAGAAGCTTACAATCTAGTTGCAGGCAAACACGTACAACCTAACTGCAACACAAGGAAAAATGAATTAGATGCCATAGGGAGGTATTAACAAAGTCGAATGAGAATATAGAAGAAAGATTATAGCAATGCCAACTGGACAGAGTGGGAAAGGCTATACCATTATTTGTGGCAGAAAGAAAGAAGAATAGAGAGACTTTTTCTGTATTTAGAGTGGTCAGTAGGATTTCTTCACAGAAAATTAAAGTTAGAGGACTTAAAAGGCTTAAATACTTAGGATGCCTGTCTAGGCTATTGGGTAGGGGGAGCTGCCCCAACCCCAAGAGAATTTTTTGATTCATAAATTTCTGAATTAAAGAATCCCTTTCCCTACTACTATGCATGAGTATCTGGATTAGATGAAGTCTATCAAACAATTAAAATCAGTCCTGGCATGCCAAATGAGCAAAAGCAGGCAAGTAGTACTTCTAATGGAATTCTCCTGAAGGACTTACTTTTTGGAGGTTGCTGACATGGAACCATAGACTATATACTCTGATGGTAGAGAGAGAGATACAGGAAAATAATTTCTTAATTTATATAAGCACCTTGTGTTTACTTTTATCTCATATTCATTCACTGACCTTTTCTTTTGTGTTCAAAAACCACCTAAATAAAAAGGCAAACTGTCCAGGCAGAAGTCTTTTAAAAAGAGAAAATGCTGAAGTTGGCCCAAATTTCAATGCAAATGAAAAACTATTCTGTTTAGTTTATTTTTATTTATTTATTTTTTGACACAGGGTCTCACTCTGTCACCCAGGCTGAAGTGCAGTGTCCTCATCACAGCTCACTGCAACCTCAAACTCCTGGGCTCAAGTGATCCTCCTGCCTCAGCCTCCTGAGTAGCTGGGACTACAGGCGTGTGCTGCCACACCTGACTAATTATCATTATTATTATTATTATTTATTTATTTTTTGTTGAGACGGGGTCTGGATGTTGCTCAGGCTGGTCTCAAACTCCCGGCCTCAAGCAATTTTCCTACCTAAAAGGCCTCCCAGAGTGCTGGGATGACAGGTGTGAGCCACCATGCCAGCCTCTGTTTAGTTTAGAACATAAGCCCATAAACTATTCCTCTCATGGCCTTGAAACCCTGAGAACAAGTTGAGTTGACATGAGGATGGTGTTTTAACTAGCTATTGTTGCTTTCTTGGTTTAAATAAGACTTGTGATCTCATTTTATGGAGTGCCTGTGTTATTTTTCAACATCTGGTCACCTTATGATATGCAGGTGCTAATGGAGCAAAGGATGTATATCATTGGATAAATATGAACACTATATTTTTCTTGAGGGACAACACATATTCTTGGGACTTTTATTGAGTTACGTTTTACTAGTCCTAAAATATTTAGAGTTATGTACTTAAAAGATACAGAGCATAGGTATTACATCCACAGAAAGTATTTTAGTCAGTGAATGTTCAATGTAGCAGGTAGAGATGAACTTAGCATGTCTTGTAGACTGAACTGGGAACAGACTTTTCAGCCATAAAATGCACTTAACAGTCTATTTAATAGTGGCAAGGTCCTTGAAAATGCAATATCCATGCTAATCTTGCCTTTTTCTAAATCACAGATGAAAAATAGGTCAGTTAGGTAGAGCCTTCTCTTTCTATTTAAAGTGTGACATTTAATCTATTTAAACAACTACCAAAACTTTATTAATTCAATGTAAGATAAGCATGCTGAGAAAGTAGAGAACTTTACTTAAGAACACAAGGTTTCTCAAAATTTAATCTGGATATCTTGGATCTCAGGACTCTATAAAAATTTTTACTTGGGGATTTTGATCAAATCAGTAACAGCAAGAAAGGAACAGAAAAAAGCAACCCCGAATATAATGAAATCCCACACTGTGAAATGGCTTAAAGGAACTGAGTATTTTACAAAAGGTAAGAGGAAAAAATTAGAAGAGGAGCTTCCAGAGAAAGGATTTCTACCGCTCTGATGCCCCTAGGGAAAATTCATTTGGGAAGAGAATATACGCAGGCAGAAAGTTTCCAGCAGAGAACTAACCAAGGAGTCAAATTAGGGTTTAATGTGACTAGATACCAGCTTTGGTGCATTTCTTTTAAACCATAATGTTCTGTAGAATTCTTTGGAGAGGAAAATGCTGGGTATCTGATGAATCGTAATTACATTTCACTTGGGTCTATTTTGGAGAATGTTCACACTTTTCTTTTCCAGCCCTTCTCATTTATTTCAATAGGATTTAGTACTCCCTGGCCCCACCCTTCTAATCAGCCCAAATGTTTACCTAGGGTAATGCAGTAGTTCCATCTTTCCCAAAAACAATTATAAAGAACAAGTGCTTCCAGTATTTGAAAAGCAAGCAACGTAACATTATTCCACAACAGCTGTAGGTAGAGGTTTTGAAATCAATTTTGTTTTTTCGTTTTTCATTTCTTCTCATCATATACTTTCTTAGTTGTAGATTTGGGTGCTGTAACTGAAGGGAGAGGATACTTTCCTCCTCCTAGCCCTCTTCTCTAGATGCCGGAAGAAATCCTGGAAGAGAAAGGGCACCTAGAGGTTATTTCTCCTGCTTAACTGACTACTGTGGATTCAATAACAGTTTAGTTCTGTTCAGTTCAGCTCTTATTCCAGAAAACTAACTCCATCAATTATAGGAAATAACTTTTTATAGATAGAGTTTTTCCAAACCTATCTTCACTACATATCCAGGAAGGATTATTTTCCTTTACACCATCAAAGCACCCACTTTCTTTCCTTCATTTTATGAGAATCATTCAGGTGATATGTAGTAGCTACTATTATCAGGCACATGTGGTATCTCATTTAGATTTTTAAATCCATGTTCCTAGAGGCTGAGTGCTGCTATTAACGGTATCTGCTGTCTCCTTTCTCATTAAAACCAACCCCAAACCTACTATCAAACAAAATGGTGATAGAAAAATCACACCCTATGTATTTTGTGTCCTGACCCTCTCTCTCCTCAGCAATCTTTTTTGGTTTGGTGATCTTCTTTAAAAAAATGGTGAAAAAAGCAAAAAAAATCAAGTAAGAAGCAAAGGCTTTGTGTCTTACCCTGTTTCACTGATAAGGACTTTGATTCCTTACTATAAATAAAAATTTATTTTAAAATCTGACCCTAAATCTTGATGTATTTACTGTACATCTTACAAGTTAGAACCTCCTACCATTTTGATTTATATGATTTTAAAATGGAGTTCTTACAATTTCCCTTGGGAAGACTTTTTGGTATGAATAGTTCTTATTGGCAGGTTGCCTTCTTTATGGTTAGCCCTAATTTTCATTTTCAGAGACTGTTTTAGACAAGTACCATGATAGCTCTAAGCCAATGGATCTGTGTGCCACATAATAAAGTGTGACAATCCACTCAGTTGTGAAAGACACTGGAGATAAAGTAATAAAGCAGCATTTGTGTTATCGCATTGGCTTTACAAATCTACTTAAACACTGACCCAACAGTGTTACTCATTATTGGGAATTATAGATGTTTATAATTCTCCAAAAATATGTTGGGATAAGTTATATCACATGTCATATATTTAAATTTAAATCCAAAATCCAGGGCTCAGAGAGATGTAGATTTGTGACACTCCTTGGAGACTTGGGGTCCATGAACCAATGAATACATTATAGTACCACATTAAATAACTCATTTTATCTGTAAAGATATAACATGTATTATTTCTTTTATGGTCCATATAAACAAAATCATTCTTATATGTATGCTTATGTATATATATACATTTGAAAAATCCGTATGTATGAGAATATATATATTCTCTAGCTTGTATCTGAAATTGAGAGTAAAAATAACAATTATTATATTCTCCTAGACTGTATATAATACTGTGTATATAATACTGCTATAAGCACCTTAAAGGCAGGCTACTTATTCAATAAATATTTGTTGAATAAATGAATATATCCATAAGTAATTATAAATTAGCTTGATTAGCTTCATTTAAGTAATGAAGAAATTGAATAGAGTGATCTCTATTCACAGTATGCAACAATTCACTTTTAGCTTGATCCACTTTGGTTCTATTCAAACATGCGGTTAGTGTCTGAAATCCCAAAAGAGATTCTTTTCATCTATAGGGCTGTTATATGGTTTGAAGAAAGGGTGACAGTGTGTGTTGTGTGTTTATGTGTGTGTGTTTGTAAAAGAAAGGGAGAGGGAGAGAAGGCGCAGACGGAGGGGAAGGTAGCTGAAGCAGTGTATAAAGAGAAACTCCCGTCTCAACTATTTGGCTACCCAGTGGAGTAGTTTATGTAAGAAAGATGGAATAACTGTTTTATTCTTTTTCTTTATTTAACAGGTTTCAAAATGAGTAGGTTTATTAGCTTCTTCCATTGGTGACCTTTTTTTTTTTCAAAAAAAAGTGTCATTATGAATTCAAAGAAATGTAACAGACAATTCAGATTTGATATGTTTCAATCCATTGTAGTTATTGTGCTTACTGACACTCAATGTGTCCCATGGCTAGCAGGAGTCTCTTCAAGTTAGCTCCTGAGTCCTTTTGACATGATTCTGGTAGTCTTTGCTTGGGTCATACTTTCCTTGCTATCTGGTATAACAAGATGTTCCAGATTTATTTTTAATATTTCTTTTCTTTTTTTCTTTCTTTATTATTATTTTTTTGAGACAGGGTTTCACTCTATTGCCCAGACAAGGGTGCAGTGGCATCATTGTAGCTCACTGCAACCTCAAACTCCTGAGCTCAAGGTATCTTCCTGCCTCAGCCTCCTGAGTAGCTGGGACTACAAGTGTGTGCCACCATGCCTGGCTAATTTTTAAAAATTTTTTTTGTAGAGATGGGCATCTTGCTATGTTGCTCAGGCTGGTATTGAAATCCTGGCCTCAAGTGATTCTCCCACCTTGGCCTCCCAAAGTGCTAGGATTACAGGTGTGTGTCACTGCTCCTGGTTGAATATTCCTTTTTTAAACCTGTAATTAGCTATTTCTCCAAGGACCCCAATTCCTTAGAGTAGGAAATAGTATTTCAAGATCACAATCTATGCGCTAAGGATGCTCATTGCTATTGGGTTAATTTTTGTTTTTTGTACTTTTTGTGGAGAAAGCTTGGAAATACATTTTCTTTTTATTTCCTTTTTTCCTTCCTTCCTCCCTCCCATCCTTCCCCGCTTCCTTCCTTTCAACAGTTCAGTGAAATACATCCTGAGTTCATACTGATACTTAATTTCTTATGTCTTACATCTTTAACTCATTTTTCCCACTCCAAGAATCCTGGTCTCAAAACATCAGGGATGATAGAATTTGAATATCACATAAATCTTCATTTTCTTTGTCCCACTTTACACATGGAGTAGTCTCAGAATAATGGTTCCTACTGTAATACCAACAACAGGATTATTAAAAACAATTATTTTATTTATTCATTTTAATAGATCTTTTTCCTTTAGGTATAACACCGCAGGTATCAACCATCAAATTACTGTGTTTTAAAGTCACTTGAAGAGTTAACTCTTTGTGTGGTTGAGCTACCAGCTGGATATACATTTAAATTATTTTGTTTGTTTCTTTTCCTTTTCTTTTTTTTTTTGAGACAGGGTCTTGCTCTGTTACCTAGGTTAGAGTGCAGTGGCATCATCATAGCTCACTGCAACCTCAAACTCTGGGCTCAGGCGATCCTCTTGCCTCCCAAGCAGCTGGGACTATAGGTGCGTATCGCCACACCTGGCTAATTTTTTTATTTCTATAGAGATGAGATCTTGCTTTTTTGGTCAGGCTGGTCTTGAACTCCTGGCTTCAAGTGATACTCCTGCCTCGGCCTCCCAAAGTGCTAGGATTACGGATATTATCCATAGCACTTGGCTCATTTTATTTTTGAATTTTAGGAATTTTTTCCCATTTAATTTCATTTTATAATTAACTTAATCTGAAAATTTCCTATTGAGAAATGAATGAAAGTAACTAAGATCTATGTTTTAATGATAGTTAAGACATTTATTTGTGGTATCTCTTAGGAAAATTGTGAAATGTCTCAAACCAGCATTTCCAACAGTATGTTTCATGGACTACTCTGTGGGATGAGAAGTGGGGGGTGGGGTGGGTTGTGGGGATAGGATTCTATGGTCAAATAAGTCTGAAAATTCCATATTTTCTTGGAGAATCATGATACACATAAAATATAAAAGGTTCTGAGAAGATATGGAGTAAGGAATTCTCCTTAGATTTGTGTAACCCAGTGTTTTCAAATGTATTTGTCTGTATCAAGAGACTGTCATTGCCCGGGTGTGGTGGCTCATGCCTGCAATCCCAGCACTTTGAAAGGCTGAGGCGGGAGAATTGCCTGAGGCCAGGAGTTTGAGACCAGCCTGAGCAACAGACATAGACCCCATCTCTACCGAAAAAAAACCCCAAACTTAAAAATTAGGCAGTGTGGTGACATGCATCTATAGTTCAGCTACTTGGGAGGCTGAGGTGGGAGGATTGCTAGAGCCCAGGAAGTCGAGGTTCCAGTGAGTTAAGATCAGGCCACTGCATGACCTTGTCTCTAAGAAAAAAAAAAACGAAAGAGAGAGAGAATGTCCTCACACTATTTTTGTTTTTGATAATAGTTATTATCCCACTAAAAGAGAGTTCTGTGTAATATGCTTTGGGAATTGTTGCTCTCAGGTTTTCTTATGTGTCAGAAGGGAATAATAATACCTGTCCTACCATTGTCTCAGAGTTATTGAGAGGATCAAGTGAGCTGGATATGAAAGACTTTTGCTAATGCCTATATCGCAGCTTGGAAATGTGGAGGTTCACTCTGACCCCATGTCGCTTTGGTGGACTTATGCCCTGCAGGAGGCAAGAGTGTAATGAGACTTGGAGATTTCAGAAGAGTCAGGGATTTCAGAAGAATAGAAAATGACATACAGGGGTCAATTGAGGAAGATGTACTTACAGGAAAAGGGATTCTATTTTAAGGAACAGCTATGATCAGATGAATAGTTTTCACTTGGAATCAGGGAAGATCTGGAATCTATATAGGAAGGGCTTGTTTTCTTAGTGAGTGGAAGTGATCTAGGAAAGGAACTAGACACTGTTATAAAAGTGTGATTTGACCTATAGATTCAATGCAATCCCTATTAAAATACCAACATCATTCTTCACAGATGTAGAAAAATTAATTTTATGCTTTGTATGGAACCAGAGAAGACCCCACATAGCAAAAACAATTCTAGGCAATAAAAACAAAATGGGAGGTATCAACTTACCAGACTTCAAACTTTATTATAAGGCTGTAGTAATCAAAACAGCTTGGTACTGGCACAAAAATAGAGCCATTGACCAGTGGAACAGAACTGAGAACCCAGATAT
>RJWJ010008267.1:0-14159 GCA_004363605.1 Indri indri | reverse complement strand
TTTTGACAAAGCAGACAAAAACATAACACTGGGGAAAAGAATCCTTATTCAATAAATGGTGCGGGGAAAACTGGATAGCCACATGTAGAAGACTGAATCAGGATCCACACCTTTCACCTCTCACAAAAATCAACTCACACTGGGTAACAGATTTAAACCTAAAGAGTGAAACTATTAGAATTCTAGAGGAAGATGTTGGAAATACTCTTGTAGACATTGGCCTAGGCAAAGAATTTATGAAGAAGACCCCAAAGGCAATGACGGCAACAACCAAAATAAATAAATGGGACCTGATCAAATTAAAAAGCTTCTGCACAGCCAAAGAAACTGTCACAAGAGCAAACAGACAACCTACAGAATGGGAGAAAATGTTTGCATGCTACAAATCCGATAAAGGGCTGATAACTAGAATCTACTTAGAATTCAGGAAACTCAACAAGAAAAAATCAAACGACCCTATCAAAAAGTGGGAAAAGGACATGAACAGAAACTTTTCAAAAAGAAGACAGAATAATGGCCAAAAAACATATGAAAAAATGCTCAACATCTCTAATCATCAGGGAAATGCAAATCAAAACCACAATGAGATATCACTTATCTGCAGTGAGACTGGCCTTTATCAAAAAGTCCCAAAACAATAAATGTTGGCGTGGATGCAGAGAAATAGGAACACTCATACACTGCTGGTGGGACTGCAAACTAATGCAACCTCTGTGGAAAGCAATATGGAGATACCTTAAAGAGATACAAGTAGAAGTACCATTCGATCCAGCAATCCCATTACTGGGCATCTACCCAAAAGAACGAATGATACTCTATAAGAAAGACACCTGCACCCGAATGTTTATAGCAGCACAATTCATAATTGCAAAGATGTGGAAACAACCCAAGTGTCCATCAATACATGAGTGGATTAATAAAATGTGGTATATGTATACCATGGAGTACTATTCAGCTTTAAGAAACAATGGTGATATAGCACGTCTTGTATACTCCTGGATAGAGTTGGAATGCATTCTATTAAGTGAAGTATCCCAAGAATGGAAAAACAAGCACCACACGTACTCACCATCAAATTGGTATTAACTGATCAACACACAAGTGTACATATAAGAATAACATCTATTGGATGTCGGGCAGGGGGGAGGGGGGAGGAGGGGACGGGTATTTGCATACACAAAGAGTGCAATGCGCACCATCCAAGGGATGGACACGCTTGAAACTCGGACTTTTGGGGGAAGGGGGAGGCAAGGGCAATATACGTAACCTAAACATCTGTACCCCCATAATATGCTGAAATAAAAAAAAAAGTGTGATTTGTGTGAGGAAGTTTGCCTCGCTCATTGAGTATCAAAAGTACCTTCGATAAGGTATGTATTAGTTTGTTAAGGTTGCTGCAACAAAGTACCACAGGCTGGGTGGCTTAAACAACAGAAATTTGCTTTCTCACAGTTCTGGAGGCTTAAAGCCTAGGCTCAAGGTGTCTACAGGGCTGATTTCTTCTGAGGCTTCTCTCAGAAGACATATCTGTGTCCAAATTCCCTATTCTTATAAGGACGCCAGTTATATTGGATTAGGGCCCAACCTAAATGACCTCATTTAATCTTAATTACCTCTTTAAAACTCCTAGTTCCAAATATAGTCATATTCTAAGGTACTAGGGGTTAGGACTTCAACATATGAATTTGGGGGGATACAATTCATCCCCCTAAAAGGTATATGCAATTTGTACCATGAGATTATTATCTTCAATTTATACACATGAAATGGCAACCAGAGGTTGCTGTTTTTGTGAAAAGACATGGTAGAAAGAAAAGAAATTAATAGAATTTGAACTCTAATTTCCTGGTTGGTGACAAGTAAAATGATTAGGACAGTTAGTTGGGCTCTTTTCCCTTTCCAGTTACATCCCAATTTTTCTGTGGTGGATTAGAGATGGCCGCACTCTTTCCTACTCTTCCCATTGAGAGGTGGAATTTATTTCCCCTCTCTTTGTATCAAGGTTGGTTCTGTTACTTGACCAATAGATTGAGGAGGGAGTAATGCTGTGAATTTTTTTTTTTTTTTTGAGTTGGGTGTCTTGCTATGTTGCCTAGGCTGGTCTTAAACACCTGGCCTCAAAGTGATCCTCCTGCCTCAGCTTCCCAAGTAGCTAGGATTACTGGTGCAAGCCACCATGCTTGGGTGATGCTGTGTAACTTCTAAGGCTAGGGTGTGAGAGGTCTGCAACTTTTGCCTTTACCACTTGGAATACTTTCTCTGGGAAGTGAGATGCCATGTAAGAAGTTTATCTAACTTGCTGGAGAGAGAAGCCTTGTGGAGAGAGGGCTGAAGCCATCATAGATGTTCTAGCTTCAACTGATCTCCCAGCCGAATGTAGCCCCAAGAATGACCCCAGCCAATGCAAGTAGAACAGAAGAACCACTCAGCTTAACCCTGCCTGGATTCTTGATCCATAGAATCATGAGTAAATAAAATGATTGCCGCTTAAGACGCTAAGTTTTGGAGTAATTTTTTAAACAGCAATATAATTGGAATCATCAATTATTGGCCAAACTGGCTTTAAGAGATTAATATTGCTGCTTTCAGATCATCATCTTCCTTTAAAATGCAACAACTGTTGAGAAGGATTACATATTAGTGTAGATTTGTTTCAGAGAAAATTTTCAGATAGTATGAACTGTAGGTTTTTTGGTGGGGATGTGACTATATGTATATATGGGCTGTTATATTGTAGGGGAAAGAATACACTTCAAAGAGAGGAAAAGGGTATCACAAAGTGAGAACATATTAAAGACAAATTATAATAGCTATTATTTATTGATTGCGTACAATGTGTTCAAAACTTTACATGCATGATTTCATTTTACTCTCATTATAACTCAAAGAAGATGGTATTAATTCCCTTTTGGGGGTGAAATAATTATAGAGACATTAGGAGACTTTACCAAGGTCACATAGCTAGAAAGAAGAACTGAGATTTAAATCTAAACCTGTTTGTCTCCAGAGTCAGACACTAGTTAGTTCTTGACCACCTTTCTGTACTGCCTCTAAACTTGATCTGCTCTACAGTTTTGTTATGGCTTATCCTTCTTTTTTATTATAGTAAATGCTATCATTCAAAATGCATTTATTGAGCATCTGTTAAGTATAGGCACTGGACATTCAGAGCTGAAAGATTGTACCTACTGGAGGGAATGAGCAGGAGTAGGTATGTAGATGGTAGTGGTGGGGCAGTTCAGCTATGAGTTAGAGGCTTTGAAATCTCTTCCACTATTTATTCGATGAACATTTTGAGCACCAACTTTGTGGTAAATATTGGGTCAGAAGCCACTGGGTTGAGAGGCAGGAATGAGAGATTGGTACTGATTTTCATCATTTTAAGATGTATATTTTTAACATATTAATATTTCTGAGATTATATGTGTTTTACAATCAATACTAGTTTAAATGGTTGCATTTATTTTTCATTCTTAGTGGTATATAAAATAATGGTGATTTTTTAAAAAAACCTTTTTTGAGAAGGGGATCTCACTTTGTTGCCCAGGCTGGAGTACAGTGGCTATTCGGAGGCATGATCGTTAGCTCACTACAGCCTTGAACCCCTGGCCTCAAGCAAGCCTCCCACCTCAACCTGCTGAACAGCTAGAACTATATGGTAAATAATGCTTTTTGCAATTAATGGAATCTTAATTCAATAAAAATGTGATTTTTGGTTTGCCAAACAATATGCTTAGTATTTATGATCTTGCAATGTACTGAATTTCTCCCTGCATTTGAAACCATGTAATATCCTTCATCAGCTCACCTTCCTCCTCTTGGCTTTAAATATTTACTTAAGTATGTTTGTCTATTTTCGCTCTATACTGTCTCCATCATTCCTCAGCAAAAAAAAAAAAAAAAAGGCTTTCATCTCTCTATCTTCAGCCCTAACCTTTTTCCTGGGCTTTGATTCATAACTGACATTTGAATGTTATTACTTGGTTGTTATGATGTAACCTTGAGTTGAATACAATGCACCATCTTTCCCTTTTAAACCAGCTTCTCCAGCCTTCCCAAAATGTATCAATTCTTCTAGTAATTCAGTCCTGAAGCCTTGATTCTTCCCTCTCCTTTGTTTCACTTCTACCTCTCTAGTGTGTTACCAAGACCTGTACACTTTTCCTCTCGAATTGAATTGCTCCCTTCCTTTCCAGTTCCACTATTATATCTCACTCCAGGCCCTTCTCTAATCATACATGGACTACTACAGTGATTTCTATCTCTCCGTCTGATTCATCTGATCCATTATCACCACTTTAAATTTTCTCTAACACTGTATTGCACACTTGACTCCTTGCTAAAAGTCATTTAATGGCCCCTTACTGATCACTGAATAAATTCTAAACACCACAGCCTGGTATTCAAGCCTCTCCACAATTGCCACTCCTTTCCAGCTTCATCACCCACCATCCAAACTGGAGGAAATGTTCTACACTTTTCAGCTGCCACAGTTTTGTCTTGAACCATTTCCTTTGTCTAGGTTCCTATTCCCACTCTCTGGGCTTATCTAAACCCGGGCTTTCCTTCAGAGCTCAGCTGATGCCTCCAGGAAAAGCCTTTCCTGATAGTTTGTAGTTTACAGTCAACCCTCTGCTCCTAACTCCTTCAGGGCTTAGTGTATATACTAACAATGTAACATTTAGCGTGTGTTCCCTTCTGTTGCTTTCTAGCCATTTATGCATGAAAATATCTTTCCAATGAGAACTAAATCCTTTCAGAGCAAGGACCTGGCCATATGTCTCCATATTTCCAGTGCTGATGGGCTTTTAACAGGATAAAACTACAGATCTGGAAGTTCAACTAGCCCTACTGATTCATTTCATAGATGAAGACACCGAGGCCCAGAGTGTTGTTCAGACCCACTTAGTAGAAAACCATAGCCATAGCCAAATATTTGTTAATACTTATAACTAGAGAGCTTGGCCTATACAGAATGTCAGGATTCACCAGGGGGGAATGAGGGCATTCTCTGAACATAGGAGAGCAGGTAGAAATAGTCCATGCATGATTGGACAAGGCCTGGACTGAGATGGAAATAGTCCAACTGTAAAGGAAGGAATCAATGCAAAAGGAAAAATGTACAGGTCTTGGTAACATACTAGATACGTATTTTAGGCAAATTTGGGAATAGGTGATTCGAGCTGCCCACTGGGGCACGTGTAGTGCACTCGAGGTCAGGGCTGTGCTTTTGTGCAACCCACAAGCTCTTGAAAATGGATGGACGTTCAATAATGTTTCTTACATGCAGTGACTTCCTAGCCTTACTACATGCTTCTTTGTGAGCACGTCGCTGGAAGACAGTGAAGTAGGTTGGTTGCCTTTTTGGCGCCTTGAGGGACAGGCCCATAAGAAGATCTACTGCCCGGTGGTGAGGACTGGCCAAGGGCTCTCCACTCTGTGAGGCCAGCCAGGACCCACCCCTGACAGGAATCCGTGGGCTAAGCAGCCGCTCAGGCCTTGGCCACGATCCCGGGAAAGAAGAGTAAGGGGCTTTCCACCTGCCCCTAGCCTAACCCGGGACGAGCGACCTCTCGAGTTCCAGCCGCGGGCGCCCCGCCTCCTGAGCCCGCCACCTCCTCTCCGAGTCCGGGTTGCCCGCCCCTCCCCTCACGCTTGACGGGCTCGCTCCCGCCCGGGGCGCGCGGACGGCGCGCGAGCTCGCGGAGGCGGAAGGCCGGAGGCGCACTGGGTCGCGGGGGCGAGCGCGCAGGCGCCTTCCTGGGACCCGCTGCAGGCGCGAATCCCAGCGGCCGGCGATTGGCGGGGTAAGAGCTTGGGATTCCGGGGTTTCTGGACGCCCGGCGGTGTGGGGAGGCGCTGGGGGCTCGCGACGCGCCGCCAGCCGGCGCAGAGCTGGCTACCCGGATCCCGGCTCCGCTTCACTTCCAGGGACGCGGCGCGAGGCCTCCTCAGCACAGCCTGCAGGGTCGCCTGGGGATCGGTTGAGGGGACGCCGTGGTCGTGGTGGCATCTCCTGGCTGGCGTGGCCCTGGCGCCCTTGTCCCTGCGATTCCAAGGGTCTGGCCCTTTGGAGAAAGGAAGGAGAAAAGTCAGGCGGGATCTCTTTCGCCAGATATGGTCAGCTGGCATAGCTGCACTCCCTGGGTGTCCTGTCCACGTGGGGGAAGGACCTTTTAGACTGAAAGGAACAAATTTGGCTCTGGGACGTGGACGGCGGAATTTTCTGTTTTCGAGTTACACCCTGAGGGCAAAGTAGCACGGAAAGCTCCTCTGCAGCCTGCGTGGCACCTTTGTGGCCTGCGGATGGGTTAAAAAGTTGCTGTATTTTGACTTTTAGGTGGAAAAAGTCATAAAGGACCCTTTTTACTGTTTGAAGAGAAGAGAGCTGTTAAAAGTCTCACGTGATATCTTTAACCACACAGGACTCAGAAAGATTAGGCACCTCCCCTATTCTCTCTCTCACACACACTCCCACCTTAACACCTTCATTCAGGAAACACTTCATGGGTACTTGCTTTCTGCAGACACTGTTCTAAGAGCAGGGAACAGAGCAACAGCTAAGACAGGAGAATCCATGGTCACGTGGAGCTTTTATTCTAGTTGACACATAAATGTAATTTCCTTTTATACTTTTAACTGGAATATTGTTATAGCAAGTATTACAGCGGGTGCTCCCTAGGACAAACCGAGTGGCACACGGAGAGTCGGAGAGTCAAAGTTTATTTGCTGGAGGACTCAGAGGAGTCTTGCCACCAGATTCTGAGCCCCGTCTACCTGATTTTTCTCACTTTTATTAAGTTGGGATGGTCCGAGGGGTGGGGTCTCAGGTGGCTAAGGTAATAGGTTAGTTGATGTGTCGTCAGGTAATAGGTTAGTGTTATGTTGACGCGCCAGGTAATAGATTAGTTGCTGGGCCAGGTAATAGGTTAGTATTATGCTGATGTGGGTCTTCCGTGAGGGGTGGGGGTGGCTGATGCACCAATAGATGGGGGTTTTCCTTATCATTCCCCCCTTTGATGACATTATATGTCTACTGTAGGGCATCATTTCCCAACGGTGATAGCCTCGGAAGGCCATTATGTGAGCTGTTGCTCTCCGGGTTACACTTGTCTCTACGAATTTCATAATCTTGCTCAGTATCCAGGGGCCTGTAATGGTGCCAGTCCAGTATTTCTTTCCCCTGCTGTGACACACCTCAGCCTGACTATAACATGTCTTTGACATATAGGTGCGGACTGTGAAACCTCCCGTGGTCCAGAAGCCTTGAGTGATCCCGTTAGTAGAGGGAATCCAAGTCCTAGCATGACAAGCCTCAGAGCAGGGTTTCTCTGCCGTAGTTGTTAGAGCGAGTACCCCAACCAGGAGGAGGGTAGGGACTCAGGCAGAAGTAGACATCTTATAATGAGCCAAAATACCACAGTTAGAGACACCCTCTGCAGTCCAGTCCAACTTCCCGAAGCTACTGCAAAGAGTCCAATCCCCAGTAAGGTCACTACAACCCCAATGAGGGCCAGGGCAAGTGGTCCCATTTACTTCTGTTCAATCCTGGGTGTGGCTGTCCTCGCTGGGAGATGGTTAAGCTGGATCTTTAGTGGATTCTGCTGGTCCTGATGTGCAGTCCAGAGATCAGTTTCGTTGTCTGGTTCAGCCTTTTTCACCCGGGAGTGATGGATCCACGGAGTGATACCTGCAACTTTAACAGCAGTAGGAGTAACTAGTATCACAGTATGGGGACACTTGCAGGTGGGCTCTAAGGGTGTTCTTTTCCAGTCCTTTGCCCAGACTAGATCCCCAGGTTGGTGGGGGTGGACAGGGAAACCCAGAGCGATAGGGGCTTTTTCTAGGACTGTGTGGTGGATATGGCACATAGTTTTGGCTAAGGCTTGGAGATGTGTGTTTACATTCAGTTCCCCTAGTTGTCTGTCTCTCCTTAATCACTTGATGAGTAGGCGAGGTCTACCGAACAGGATTTCAAAGGGTGAATATCCTGTGGGCCTCAACTCTGAACAGGGCTAGGCTTAGCATGTCTACCCAGGGTAATTGTGTTTCCTGACATAGCTTTGCTAGAGTGGTCTTGAGGGTCCGGTTTGTGTGCTCTACTTTCCATGAGCTCTGTGGCCTGTAGGCTGTAGGTAGTTTCCATTTGATTCCTAGTGCCTTGGTGAGGGTTTCCATGACCTCCGCAGTGAAGCTTGGTCTGTTGTCACTGCCAAAAGAGAGTGGCAGACTGTACCTGGGGATGATTTCTCTCAAGAGAAACGTTGCCACTTCCCTAGCCTTTTCGGTCAGAGTAGGGACTGCCTCAACTCATTCCAGTTCTTTGTTTTCAGGCCCTCGTAGGGCCTCATACACAGGCCTGGCCTTTAGGGAGAAACTTGGGATCCAGATGTGGTAGAATCTGGCCGCTCCGAGGAATTCTCTGAGTTGTCTCTGACTGGTTGGCCTGGGAATTGTACAGATGGTGTGCTTTCGCTCATGTCCCAGTGTCCGGCGCCCCTGAGTGATGTGGAAACCAAGGTACTTCACCTGTTGCCTGCAGATTTGTGCCTTTTTCTAGGAGACTTTGTATCCTTTGTCAGTGAGCAATTGGAGCAGGCACTGGGTTCCCCGGTGGCAGTCTCCTCTCGTTGGGCTTGCCAGAAGGAGGTCATCGACGTACTGTTGAAGTGTGCAGCGGGTTTCTTCTCACGGAAAGGAGATGAGGTCAGTGGCTAGAGCCTCCCCAAATAGAGTTGGTGAATTTTTAAATCCCTGTGGTAGTCGCGTCCAGGTCAGCTGGGTTTTCCTTGTAGTCTGAGGATTCTCCCACTCAAAAGCGAACAGGGGCTGGCTCTTCGGAGCGAGCCACATGCAGAAGAAAGCATCCTTTAAGTCCAGGCAGGAGAACCAGGCAGAATCAGGAGGAATGAGGCCCAGGAGGGTGTATGGATTCAGTACCACTGGGTGGAGAGTCACTGTAGCCTCATTAATCAGTTGCAGGTCTTGGACTGGCCAGTATCCACCTCTGTTGGGCTTTTTGACTGGCAGGGTGGGAGTGTTCCATGGGAATTGGCACTCCACCAAAATCCCTTCCTGCTTAAGCCTGTCGATGTGTTCCTGAATTCCCTCTCGAGCCTCCTTGGGGATGGGGTACTGTTGTCTTCTGGTCGGTTGGGCTCCTGGTTTCATCTCGATCACCAGGGTTGCATGTTGGTGTGCAAGACAGGGGTGGGGGGTTGTGCTCCGCCCATACCAACGGAAAATCCTGCCGAAGTCAGGTGGGTTCTGTTCCTCTTTGGCCTCATCGTATAGCTTCCATTCCGATTCCCGGTGCAGGCAGACCACCATTATGAGAGTCTCTGGGGTGCCGAGTGTGAGGCTCATGGTCCCTTCCAGGTGGAAGGTGATCTGGGCTTCCAGTTTGCTCAGGAGATCTCGACCTAGGAGGGGAATGGGGCAGTCTGGTATGTATAGGAATTCATGTCTTATCTGGTGGCCTCCCATCTGGCATATTTGGGATTGGCAGAAGGGGTGAGCTACTCGAGTTCCCGTGGCTCCCACAGTGGTGGTTTCCCGCCTTTTAAGTGGAGCCACCGGGGTAGTTATCACTGAGTGTTCTGCCCCAGTGTCCACCACGAATGTTATTATTGGTTGGTCCCCCACTTCCATTACGACCGTAGGCTTCCGGGGGCCAAGGGTTAAGGAACCCGGTCGGTCCTATTACGAGTTGACCCCAGTGAGACTGATGAGGTCTTGGGTCTCCTGCTCCTGCTGGAAGCCCCTGTGCAGTTTCCTGTTTGGTGGTGGGTGGTTTCTTTTGTTGGGGCATTCATGCTTCCAGTGACCAAACTCCTTATAATAGACGCACTGGTCAGGCTTCAGGGTCCCTTGTCTCCTGGATCCTCTTTCCCGTGGCTGGCCAGTCTCTTGGCTGGGCCAGGTGAGTGGCTTTCTGTTTCATTTTCATGTCATTCTCCCTCTGGCCAGTCTGGTCTTGATTAACGTAGACCTTCTGGGCCACTTCCATCAGCTGCGTGATGTTCATTCCTGCAAACCCATCAAGTTTCTGGAGTTTCCATCAGATGTCAGTATAGGGCTGCCCAACAGACACGGCATTCAGCATCTGCTGATTTTTGGCCGCCTCCGGGTTGAAGGGTGAGTAGACTCAGTAGGCCTCACAAAGGCGCTCATAGAATTTGCTCGGTGATTCCTCCGGTTTCTGGGTGATCAGGGCGACTTTGTTCATGTTGGTTGGTTTTCTGGCTCCCTCCTGGACCCCATGAAGGAGAGCTTCCTGATACCTTCCAAGTGCCTCTCATCTGCTCGGGGAGTTGAAATCCCAATCCGGGTTGGTCTTGGGTGCTGCTCTCTGTGCCCACTGCTCCACGTTCAAGGTCCCTGCTGGAGCCTGGTCCTGGAGCCATCTCCGGGTCCCAGCTACAATCTGGTGCCATTCTTCCATGTTAAAAAGGGTCAGAAGGAGCTGGCGGCTATCTTCCCAAGTGGGATGGTGGGTCTGAAAGATGGATTCCAGGAGGTCAATGAGGGCCTGAGGTTTTTCAGAGTATGGCGGGGTGTGGTGCTTCCAGTTCAGAAGGTCAGTGGTGGAGAAGAGTTGGTAGTACAGGACTGGCTGACCTGGCTGAACGGACCCATCGTCCGTAACCTGCATTGGACCTCGCACCTCATGCAGGGGCATCTGGAGGGCTGAAGTTGGGGCCTGAGCTGACCATAGCCAGCGGGTGATGAGAGTGTTGGCACCTCATTGGTCTGGAACTGGCAGCGGTGAACTGACGGTGGTGGGGTGTCTGGTGGATTCGGGGATACTTTGGGAGGTGTCACGGTAGGGTTGTAGAGCAGTGGTGGTGGATCCTCTTCAGGAGCTTCCTGATACATGGGTTTGGATAGTTGGGAGCCTCTGGTCCTTTGGCCCACAAAAATCCTGCTCTGTCCCTTATTAGCACAGAACCGGACCCAAGGGGGCGTGGTCTGAGCCATCTCTAGCCATGAATCTATGTAAGGGAATTGATGGGGGTGGCCGGGAGTCCCGGTCACGAGTCTCCAAATTGCTCGCATGGTGGGGAGGTCTAAGGTTCCTGTTGCCATTCGACCCCGAATGTGGGCCATTCATGTTCACAGAGGGCCCTAAGTCTACTGGGACTCAGTGTGTCACCGTAATTGCCTGTGAAACCCTTCTTAAAGTTCTTTAACGTGCATTTAAGGACTGTAGGCTTAGATTCTATGCTACTCATCCTAGACCCTTGAACGGTGTCGCAGATTAACAAAGCGGGGGACGTGGTTTCTCTCAGGTGTCTGTCTGGCTGCGTCCCTCTCAGGAACTTAGGAGTGTCTTGGTGAAGGTGTGCCCGTATAAACTCCAGGCCTGGTCGCTCCCTTTAGGGGAGTGAATCACCATGTGCCGTACACCGCCGCCACAGAACTGCAGGTGAGGACCCACTCACATTCCATAGCTGAGGCCGTGGAACCACAGTCACTCTTCACTCACTCTTCACTGAGTCATTCAGACAGGCAGAGGTTCCATATTCCCACCTTGGGAATTCCCTGCACTGAGGAGGTGATCAAGGTCCTCTTCCAGCGTCTGACGGGCCTGACTCGGACTGGTCCTTGCACCTTACCTGGTCCGATGCCTCCAGACCTGATTTGACTTGTCCTTCCCTCCGGTGTGTCCGGGCGAGTTTGGGACCCCGTGGCCAGCGAGAGCTCCCGAGGAGCGAAGATATTCCGGAAAATGGCAGTTGGTGCCGGTTCGCTTCTGTTGCCAAGGTCTCGCCGGTCGCTGCGGCCCGTCTCCGAACTGGTGGCTTCAAGGGGCCAGCGCGCTCGGTTTTCCCGGTCAGGGAACCAAAATGTTACAGCAAGTGTTACAGCGGGTGGTTCCGAGGACAAACCGAGCGGCACACGGAGAGTCGGAGAATCAAAGTTTATTCGCTGGCAGCTCAGAGGGGTCTTGCCACCAAATTCCGAGCCCTGTCAACCTGATTTTTCCCACTTTTATTAAGTTGGGGTGGTCTGAGTGGTGGGGTCTCAGGTTGCTAAGGTAATAGGTTAGTTGATGCATCAGGTAATAGGTTAGTATTATGTTGGTGCGCCAGGTAGTAATAGATTAGTTGATGGGCCAGGTAATAGGTATTATGCTGATGCGGTCTTCCATGAGGAATGGAGGTCTCTGGTGGCTGATGTGCCAAGTAATAGATGGGGGTTTTCCTTAGCAATATAACGTATGTATAGAAAAATTGTGTACACAAATCATAAGTTGTTATCACACATTACCGTATCACAAAGTAAACACATCTTTTAGCTAGCACTCAAGGGAACAAAACATTCACAGCATCTCAGAAGACCTGTCTGGGGACCCCTCCCAATCACCAGCCCTTCTTTCCTCCCCAAAGGTAACCTCTTCCCTGATTTCTAACACCATTGATTGGTTCTTCCTACTTATGAGCCTTTCATGGAACCATATATATGTACGTATGTATTTTGTAGTGTCCAGCTTTTTTTTACTCACAATTATGTGTGTGAGATTGTTCCATGTCATGTGAAAATACAATTTCTGCTAGCGAAAAGAATTAAGAAGAAAATTAAAGAAGGTAATGATACGAACAACGAGGGAAGGAAAATTTAATAGGGTGGTCAGGGATGATCTTTCCAAGGGGATGACTTGAGATAGAACATGAATGGCAAAACATTAGTCAGTAAGCTGGGTTAAGAGCATTCCAAGCAGAGGGAACAGAAGTGGAAAGGAACTGAGGTGTGAATGAACTTGACAGGTTGTAGGAAGAGAGGGAAGACCTTGTAGGGAAGTGGGAGGAGATGAAGTTGGAGAGGCAGGCAAGGGTCAGATCTTAGAAAGTCTTGTGGCTGGGGTATTTGGATTTTATTCTAAGTATCATTCATGTAAAGGAGATGTTTTTGATGTCCTTCAGCTTCCAGCATGAGCCACTTAATGGAGGATGGGAAGGCTTACCATTTTACTCAACAAGGAAGCCCTCCAAAAGTGGCAAAACTAAGCAGCCATTGGGAATTAGGGGGGACATTAACATGTTGAGAGACCAAGTCATGATTTATATTAATTCAGCACATAATTTGCTTCTAAAATCAGATTTAGAAGATACTTTAGAAATTAATCATCTATTCTAACACTCTAAAAATATTCTTATCAAGTAAGTCGCTCAGTTTCTGTTTGAACCTGTTAAATAGGAACTCTCTTTTCAAGAGGAAGCTCATTTTGGTTTTGGACAGCTCTAATTTTTAGAAAAGTTTTCCTAATATTTAAGAATAATAATTTAATACCTGTAACATTGGTCATCACTTCTGAGTCTACACAGAACTGGTAATTATCATTTATCTGTTGCTTCCCATTTGGTACTCATGCAGCTGATTTTTGTTTTGTGTGGAAGGTTTTTTTTTTTCACATTTAAGTGCAGGACTTTGAATTTATTTGAATTTATCTTTGTTGTGATTTCTGGAGTTAGAGATGGTCAGTCCATAGATGCTGTCCAAATCTCTTTGGACCTGACCCCTTCATCCATCAGTTAGTGATCCCTTCGGCCATTGTGCTCTTAGCAAACTGGATCAGCATGATGTCAGTTAAGCATTATGTTCTTTATAACTTCATTATGCCTATTAAGTACTATTGTTAGTCTTATTTTTGCTACTTAAGGTTCCTGGGGAAGTACTTAAATATGTTTACTTGAAACTGTGGATAGTTGACTTAACTTGGTCACATTAGTGATTTAAAGTTCCCAGATGGAATATTAGTTAAGCTATATTTTTAGTTCCAGGAATTAGCATTTGTATAATAGATTTTAAACATGATATCTTAGCAGAAAATAGTGTTATATTGTAATTCTGGAATACATGGTGCAGCATGTTGATAAAAGGGGCTTTTCATGTTAGACTAAAATAGAATTTGGATAGTTTATAATGGCCTGTAACCTGTGTGAAAGACAGAATCGACATCAGAAAGTGACTTAATTTTAATTTTTCCTCTTTTCTTGCCTCCGTGATAGAAGTTCCAGTGAATAATGAAATAATCAAAGGTGAATGCAGGCTGGGCATAGTGGCTCACACCTGTAATCCCAGCACTTTGGGAAGCAGAGGTGGGAAGATTGCTTGAGACCAGGAGTTTGAGACCAGCCTGGGCAATATAGTGAGAC